>CAUYON010084324.1:0-14663 GCA_963573935.1 Arctocebus calabarensis | reverse complement strand
CCTAGTAGCTGGGACTACAGGCGCCCGCCACAGCGCCCGGCTATTTTTTTGTTTTTGCAGTTCGGCCGAGGCCGGGCTTGAACCCGCCACCTTCGGTATATGGGGCCGGCGCCCTGCTCGCTGAGCCACAGGAGCCGCCCTGAAAAAAACTTTTTAAAAATTTTAATATGTCAATATTACATAAGAACACACATGTTATGGTATTTTTCATTTTTTTTATCCTTTGGGAAAATTGTTGGAATCATTTGTTTTTCTTTTAAAAGCAGTCATTTTAAAAAAAATACAATTCATTTTTGAAAAATACAGAGTAGTACAAAGAAGAAAATAAATTCTTACCTTCACACCCTATCAAAAGATAATGGCTTTGTAGTCTCAGCTACTTGGGAGACTGAGGCAAGAGAATCCCCTAAGCCCAGGAGTTGGAGGTTGCTGTGAGCTATGTGACACCAACCACCACACTCTACCAAGGGCGATAAAGTGAGACTCTGTTTCTACAAAAAAAAAAAAAAAAAAAAGAAAATGGCTTCATGGTTTCATGATGATCATTTTAAAATCTGTCTCTCCCATACTTTATGTCTATTCCTTGATCTCTGTCTCTCTCTATCTACATATGTTTTTTTTTAATAATTATTGTTTTTTAAATACATACATGTACACGCATGCATATATATGCACATTATACACACACTAGTGTATGTATCCACATTACATACACATGTGCATATACATACAGATATTTTATGCAAATTACATAAATCTGTATATACTATTCTGTATTCTGCTTTTTGAATTTAATGACTTGTCATGGTAATATTTCTATGTAAATATAAACATTCCATATTTCAAGTCTTCTAGTGGTATTATGTTTGTGTGCCACTTTATTTGTCCCTATGGAACAAATAAAGGTATGACAGTAGCCTACATTTATGGAATTCTTATTATGTACTGGACACTATGCTTATCATTGAATGAGAAGTATTATAATTAGTTCTCATTCCAGTACTTCATCATCTCTGTTTTTCACAGGAGAAAACCAAAGGACAGAGAGGTCAAGAGACTTTCATGTGTTTTATTTGATAATAAGTAACAGAGTGACATTTGGATGGGAAATCAAAAGCCTCAGGGCACATCCTTAACTACTATGTCAGTGTTCCTTAAGCTGTGGTCTGAAGACAGGCATCAAATTCATTTGGAGCTTGTTTAAAGATAAATGCCTATGCTCCATTTGGCAGCTACTATATCTAAGAATAAAATCTAGATAAGCTGAATTTGTAACAAACTCCCCAGGTGATTCATTTGAATTTTAAATGAAGCTGTTTCTCTTCCTGTTTCTTTAATATTTATATTTTTCATTGTAATTAACATAATGATAAACATCTTTTTCAGTCTTTTTCTTCCTTCATAATTGGCTTCCTATATGTGTTTTTACCTGAATATTGCCAAACTCTTCCCCAGATTGGTTGGCTTATTTACATTCTCTCCTCAATAATGTACTAGTTTTCCTATATTAGTGCAGCATTATGGACTTTATACATAAAAGATGATATTTCAAAATTGAGTTATGTGGGTTGCTGCCTATGTGACTTCAACCTAGCTCTCCAATGTCTTGACTTTGTCATGTGTAAAATTGGAGACCATAATCGTATCCATTCATATGGTTAATGTGATGATTAAATGAGTTAATACTTGTAACACACTTAGAACATACATACAGAAGATGCATGTCCAATCCGTGAAAATTAAGTTAACTTAAGGAGGTGGTTAGTATAGCGGAGGTCCTACTGCATTTGGCATTTTATTCAACAAAAAATAATATCGTTATTTTTTTAAATTTGTATCTAATGACTTGTTTTATATATAAGTTCAATTCTTTCTCAGCTTGAGATTTGTTTTTCTCATATATAATTTTTTGCCAAGTTGTTTACTATTTTCTTTCAGGGGCTCCAGGGAACTTTACGTTGGATCTCTTTTTTTCTTTTTAAATATATACCTTTATCACCCTGGTCATTGTTCCCTCTTTATTTTTGTCATCTATCAAGACAGAAAGCACTGGAACTGGTTCTTCATGTCACTATTTTTTTTTAACTGTGTCACATCTACCTGTTAATACTAGTGTTAGTTAAATATTGTGATGACACATTAATTTTAAGAATTTTCTTGGCTTGGCGCCTATGGCTCAACGAGCTAAGGCGCCAGCCATGTACACCTGAGCTGGCGGGTTCGAATCCAGCCCCAGGACCTGCCAAACAACAATGACGGCTGCAACAAAAAAATGGCCGGGCGTTGTGGCGGGCGCCTGTAGTCCCAGCTACTTGGGAGGCGGAGGCAAGAGACTTGCTTGAGCCCGGGAATTGGAGGTTGCTGTGAGCTGTGATGCCACAGCACTATACCCAGGGTGACAGCTTGAGGCTCTGTCTCAAAAAAACAAAAACCAAAAAACAAAAAACTCTGACATTGTATTTTCAACTTATCTATTATTTCCAATATAATTTCTGAATATTTCCTACCATGAACTTAACAGACAGCTTATTTTTGACAAATATATCAAGAATATTCAGGAAAAGACAGTCTATTCAATAAATAGAGCTGAGAAAACTATATCCACATGCAAGAAAGTAAAACTAAGCTCCTTTCTCTCACCATATACAAAAATCAACTCAAAAGGGATTAAAGATTTAAATGTAAAACCCTAAACTATAAAACTACTAGAAGAAAACATAGTAGAAATGCTTCATAACATTGTTCTGGACACGAATTTTTCAGATGAAAACTCAAAAATGCAGGCAACAAAAGCAGAAACAGACAAATGAGATTATATCAAACTGAAAAACTTCTGCATAACAGAGGAAACAATGTGACAAAGAGACAACCTACAAAAGGAAAAAATATACTTGCAAACTGCATCAGACACGCAGTTAATATCCAGAATATACAAGGAACTAAAAGCAAAAAACTAAATTAATCCAATTAAAAAATGAGCAGTGTCCATGATTGCACCAATGTACACAATTATGATTTAATAAAAAAAAAAAAGGAAGGAAGGAAGAAAACCATTAAAAAAAAAAAAAAAAGAACAGTGGGCCTGAATAGACATGTCTCAAAAGACATTGAAAGGGGCAAGGGGTGCATGAAAAATTGCACTGCATCACCACTGGGAACTCTTATATGACACTGTTGCATATGTAAAGTAGCATAGCCATTATGTAAAACAGAATAGGGGCCCCTCAACGAGTTAGGTAGTTAGGAACAGCTCTGGGAAGCAGGGCAATGGTAGGCCCCAGGCCTCCATCTTGGTGCCTCCCACCTTAATTCTGAAATATTATATAGTACCCCGCAATTATTATCTGTCAAGTAAAAATAATTTTTAAAAATAAATTATGACAGCATAGATTCTGCTGAAAAAAATTTTCCTTAATAGTATTTTCACAAAAATTGTTCTTCTGTTTTTTGTGTGTTATATTCATGACCTTGTTTTGTTTACCTCATTTTCTTCTTCTGTTACTGATTTGTAGTGAGAAAAGATCAACTTAAATGCAATGTAGATACTCTTTGTGTATCCTCACCCTCTGCTTGCTGTTTCACTTGAATCTTAAACTTTTGGATTATTCGAGTAAGTTTATTTACTGGCTTATTGATCCAGTAACCAGAGAGGAATGTCCTAGGAACTGGAATTACATATAATCCAAACAAGTTTCTCTCTGTGTTTTTTCTCTCTTTTTGATAAATACCTTGTAAAAAAGCCCAGCTCTCCATATCCAGATTGATTCATGTAGTAGTATTTATCTGCTTTTTCTCAGGTCTAAATCCTCTCATTTATGGTCAATTTTGTGATGCTGGACTGGGATTCTGAATATAATTAATTGTATTTGTTTGTCAATGGATTTACCATTGGGATCAGAAGAATTAGAGAAATACTAGAAAGAGAGGGGATGGAGAAGATTCCTGTTTCCTGTTGTCCTCCAGCTGTTGACCTGGGTTCCACACCTGCAGTTCTCACCTCCATCTTCTGTCAAAAGCCCAACCCCTCAGAGGTACCAGAACAGAGAGACTCTGTCTTCTTAGTGCTCTTGGCTCCAGTTCTGTGAGAAGTCTGGGTTTCTATAACTTTACTATGTTTTTATTCCTCTTTAAGCCTTTAGGCAGGTTGCAGGGAGAGGAAGAGGTTGCTACTTCTTGCTGTTACTATTATCTGAGTTATCTCAGTGTTGACTTAGAACTATAACTTTTCAAATCAAGGAGCTTTGGCAATGGAATAGGTCAGTTGTTAAAATGCCTTCTAGGCTTTCTCTTTGAAACAGCTATATTTTCTCTGAGATTCCTTATGCAACTGAAAGTGAAAGCTATGATGATAATGCTTTAAAATGTAGAAGTAAGTGTGCTAGTAGCACAGTGATTATGGCGCCAGCCACATACACAGAGGGTGGCGTGTTGAACCCAGCCCAGGCCAAGAGTTGGAGGTTGTTGTGAGCTGTGATGCCACAACACTCTCCCAAGGGAGACATATTAATACTCTGTCTTTAAAAAAAAAAAAAAAGGAGTGAATGTGCTTATATATTCCACAACCCACTTTTACCTCTAAACCTTTACCTGTCCGAACAGTTCACTGTATTTATTTGTTCTATAAATATCACCTGTATTTATTTATTCTTTTTTTTCATGATACTACATGTATACCTCAAGAATAAGCATTAAGCCAGCTTGAGGTCTTTATTTAAATAGCTTCACATCTCTGGGGAAATACTAAAATTCTTATAAAAGAAAAGTTAATTTGATCTGAAGCTTTGTTAGTGAGTAGAGTGCATGATTTGCCTAATCCATAAATAAAAGGTATATTATTCATAAACAAATAGTAGATTGTTCAAAGGAGAGAAAGTAAGAGATTGTACATTTTTCTCTGTATCTAATTATTACCACATATTAAAACAATTCAAGTTTCAATTGTTCAGAAGTACCATAACCTTAAGTGGCACATTGAAATACATGAGGGTATGAAAATAGTGATACATTCTCCCCTTAAATAATTATTAAATTCTTCCTTTGTGAAATATCCTTTAGATATATGAATATGGACATGGAGTGGTTTTTAGAAAGTTTCATCTGGAAAGTACTATTAATATTAATATCTTACATTAATATTAATAGAATATTTAACATTAGCCTTATTTCCTCTACATGCATCAATTCTTTAATCATCATAAAAATGCTGTTAGTTAAGTGCTAATATTATCACAACTGTGTAAATCAAGATGCTGAAGCACAAAATGTTAAGCAATTTGTCCAGGGCAATGTTTGAAATCTATAGAATTTGAATCTAGACTACAGATTTAAAGCTTTTAATTGTTGTCAATATAGGCATTTTACAATAACAGTTAAGGGAAGAGCTAAATAATTTGACAAGTTTTTTGTGGACAATAACATACAATAACTAATTATACTGAAGTAGTTACTACATGGTAAGCATTCCACTAAATACATACATTATCTAATTTAATTATCACATAAGGTAGGGCACTGAAGATTTTAGAGGTAAAGTAATATAATTTACTAAACATGAAAGTAATTTTTTGAGGAAAATATCTAGCAGATTGAATATTAAATTACACTGGGGAAGAAAGACAAGAAAGAAAATTAGTTACAAAGGTATTTTAATAATCCAAAGTCTAAACTAAGGTAATGGAAATGGAGGAAGATAAGAAGGAACTAATGTTTGATAATGTAGAAGTAGAATAGATCTGTGGCTATTAATCATTATAAGAAGAAAGAGATAGTGAAAAATTTTGGCAAATCTTAGATTTAGAACCTAGTTAACTCAGGGAATAGCCTTGCCTGTGAGAGAAAGAGGGAGCATGGAGGGGGCTAGAGATAAAGGGTGCAATGCTTAATCATGGGTAAATGTAGGAAGGTGACAGACCATTTAGTGGGAATGGTTTAGGCCTTCAGAAATGTTGAGAATGAGCTCAGAGAACTTTCAGACTGATCTGTACAGAAAGCAAAGCTGTAATATTGGAGAGACAAATAACAGGAGGATTCAGAGAGAGAGAGAGAGGATGAGGGAGATGCTGACAATGGCTTCTAGCTCCTAGAACATGAGGAAGAAGTTGTATTCTCATTCCACTTGGACCTCATGTTCTTCTATGTCTTTGTCTCTTATCCATTCTTTCTACTTTTCCCAGTATCTTAATATATAGTAGATGCTCAGTAATGAATGAATGAATGATGAAATAAAGAAATGAATGAGGAAGGAATTTTAAGAATACTTTGAGAAGCTAAAATAAAGGAATCAGAGAAGAGAAATTAAAAAAGGAAAAGAATCAAAGTACAATTATTTAGCCCATAGATTAGTAGGTTATATATTAGTAGATCCTAATTATACATATATGTTTCTACGTTGAAAGCAGCCCATAAATGTATTTCATATGAACCCAAGTTTAAAATCAAATGTATTGTGAAATTTTTTATTAGCAGAAAATTTTAATTATTCCTTGAGTGAAATGAAATATCCTATATTAGGATATATTAATTTAATTTTAGTTATCCCTAGAGTAAAATGAAATATCCTATATTAATATTTTGAAGAAACTTAGATTTATCTATAATAGTGTTATTTATAGAAGAGATTCTCTTGTTTAGAAATTAGCCCTCTTCTTAAGAGGAAAGTTCTTTTCTCTAGGATCTTGTAGCATACTTAATGATGTTTAATGTAAATAAAAGGATAGAGAATTCCTTCTGTGAGTAAAGTCCCTGTTTATTGAATTTTCTGACAAATGGGAAAAAAAGTTTACTTGTCAGAGCAAAGTTGAAAAGCTAAAGAAATATATATGTTATGTATATATATGTTATATATAGGTATATATAGTACATTATACTCATAGTCACATATGTGTAACCATATCTTAAATTATAAAGCTATAAAATGTGATATATGCATTTCTCATCTCATTTATAAATGCATATGTGTACAAAATCCTAATATATATGTAAATCTAAGCTATAACTCATATATACATTTAATTTGTATGTCATGTTATATAAAGTATACACATCTCATCTGGCTACTTTATTTCTTTAGTTTATGATTTGACTTTTTATGTGCCCATTTTGAGATTACTTTCTCATGTTTATTCCTTAAAGTCTCACACCCTTATAAATGATGCAACTCTTCAAATCTTTCTGATAATTCTATTAAAGATGTATGATGTGGGGTGGAGGAAGATCATAGACCAGAAGGATCATTCAGCTGAGCTCTCCTAAAATGACTAGGAGAAAAGAGAGGACACAGCCATTTCTGACACAGATATCTTACCCAGAGTCATAGCTCAGGGAGCACAGCAAGGAGGTGGTGAATTGAATGTAGTGAATGATCTGGAGCAGTGGAAATCTAATAAATAGGGCAAATGATTGGGTCTGGTTGGGATCAGCTGGGTCTACATAGAAGTCTGGGATGGGAGGAAGCCTTTCTGGAGTTTTCAGTTATCAAGGGAAGCTGTGCCTTGAGTGGAAAACTTGGAAGAGTGGGCAGACTTGAACAATTTATGATAACCAGATGTGAATGCTAGTTTGAGTGGATTTTCCATAGGTGTGGTGGCTGGCAAGGCAGCCATACTGAGAAGGTCTTAGTGGCCATAGGGCTGCCATTATCAGATGGTCAGAAGAATTCTTAGCAGGGGGCTAAAACACAGCTGTCTTAATTCTGCCTTCTAGGGTCAGAACTCCATTCTTGGGACAGGCTGAGGGACTCTCACACTCCACAGGAACTAGAGTCAGAGGGCATTGTGAGACCTGTCCCTGAAGGATTCTTGTGAGTTTTAAGATTCCAGCCTGGAAGGGTCTGAATTTTGAGGAAATAATCAGGCAATCACCAAAAGCAACTAATTTAGGAATAAGGACTATAGCATTTGCTGGCTGTGCACTCAGTCTTTTAAAAAAACCATAGCACCACTTGGTGTCCCAGTGACATTGCAACATTCTGTCATCAAGAGCAAGGACTTTAGTATGAAACAAAGAAGGTAGTGAGAAGGAAAAAGGAGGACAAGGAGGTGAACAAGAAAAAAAGAACACGTGAGGAAAAACCAACAAAAAATTCGGGCAACATGAAAAACCAAACTAGGAATTCCCCCAAGGCACCATGAGGCAGCTACTGAGGAAGATTCCACCTATAAAGAATTAGTGGACTTGACAGAAAGGGAATTTAAAATATGGATGATAAAGGCAATAAAAGGAATGGATGGAGAAATGGAAAGCTAGAACCAAAAGTAGGATGAAAGATATGTATAATATAGAAAGGATATGGCAAAGCTTACAGAAATAAAGGAGATAATCAGGGAATGTAAAGATGCAGTAGCAAGTATCAAACATAAGTTAGACCATGGAGAAGAAAGAACCTCAGAGCTAGAGGATAAATTTTTCATATTAACCTAGGTAGTTAAAGAGGCAAAAAAGAAGAGGGAGAAAACTAGATAGCTTAGATAGCTATCAGACTCTCTCTATGAAGGATTCAAACATATGAATAATAGGGATTCCTTAAGAGGAAGAAGATTGTCCCAAAGGAATGGAAGCCTTATTGGAGACTATTGTAAATGAAAACTTCCCAAGATTTACTAAAGACTCCCAAGATACTCCTTCCACCTGGATTTTGAACCCATAGTTGGTCATCTCAACACTCAAACAGAGTCTTTCCAAGACACATTGTAATGAACCTGTCCAAAGTCAAGATGAAAGAAAAAATTCTGCAAGTAGCCAAGAGTAAGCACCAACTGACCTGCAGAGGCAGAGTCATTAGGATGACAGCAGACTTTTCAATTGAAACCTTCCAAGCCAGAGAACATAGTCATCCATCTTAAACATCCTTAAACAAAACAATTTTCAGCCCAGAATTGTGTATCCTGTTAAACTAAGCTTCAAAATTGATGGAGAAATCAAATAGTTTGAGGATATACAAGCACTGAGGAAACTCACCCCAATAAGACCAGCTCTACAGGAAATAATTAGACCTTTTCTCACCACTGACCACCACGAAGGACCACCAGCAGTGTAAACACCCAGAAGCTGAAGATGAAAACTTTGATTCCACAAAAGCACAAAGAGTAAAACTACACAATTGACTTTCACAAAATGACATGAATACAACTCTACCATACTTATGAATTCACTCAATAAAATTCGATGGACTGAATTTACCACCAAAGAGAAACAGGCTGGCTAATTGATACAAAAGCACAAGCCATCCATTTGCTGTCTCCAGAAGACACAACTAGCCTTTAAGGACAAATCAAGACTCAGGGTTGAAGAATGGAAAACAGTATTTCAAGTAAATGGAAATCAGAAAAAAGGAGGGGTTATAATCTTATTTTCAGATACAAGCAGATTTAAAGCAACTAAAGTTGAAAAAGACAAAGATAAACACTTTTTACTGGTCAAAGGAAGAATACAACAAGAATATATCTCAATTTTAAATATTTATGCACCCAAATTAAATGCTCCCAGATTTTTTAAATAGACCATGCTGGGTCTGAGCAATATGATATCCCATAACACCATAACAGTCAGGGACTTTAATACCCCTCTGACAAAAATGGACAGATCCTCTAAACAGAAACTAAACAAAGATACAAAGAACTTAAATGTGTCCCTAGAACAAAAGAGATTAATAGATAAGTACAGACTACACCATCCCAAAGCTAAGGAATATATATTTTTCTCATCGGCCCATTGTACATACTCTAAAATAGACCACATCCTAGGATACAAGTTACACCTCAGCAAAATTAAAAGAATAGAAACTATACATTGTATCTTCTCAGAACACAAGGCAATAAAGGTGGAACTGAACTCCAACAAAAACACTCATCTCCACACAAAGATTTGAAAATTAAATAACCTTATGCTGAATGAAAATTGTCTTCAGGAAGAGATAAAAGAGGAAATCACTAAATTCCTCAAACATCACAACAATGAAGACACAAGTTACCAAAGCTTGTGGGATACAGAAAAAGCAGTCTTAAGATTAGATTCGCATTAGATTCCTACATTCAAAAAACAGAAAGAACTATCTTATGGAACTAAAAATAGAAGAACAATCTAATCCAAAACCCAGCAGAAGAAAAGAAATAACCAAAATTAAATCAGAGATTAATGAAATTGAAAACAAGAATTATTTTATTTTTTCCAAATCTTGAAAGTCTGATGATCATATTTTAATGGGAATTGTATTGAATCTGTAGATTTGTTTGGGATGTATAGACATTTTCACAATGTTGATTCTTCCAAGCCATTAGCATGGTATGTTGTTCCTCTTGTTAATATCTTCTGCTATTTCTCTTCTTAAAGTTTCATAATTTTTGGCTCAGCCCCTGTGGCTCAACGAGCTAAGGCACCAGCCATGTACACCTGAGCTGGTGGGTTCGAATCCAGACTGGGCCCACCAAACAACAATGACGGTTGCAACCAAATAATGGCCAAGCGTTGTGGCGGGTGCCTGTAGTCACAGCTACTTGGGAGGCAGAGGCAAGAGACTTGCTTGAGCCCAGGAATTGGAGGCTGCTGTGAACTGTAGTGCCACAGCACTCTATCCAGGGTGACAACTTGAGGCTCTGTCTCAAAAAAAAAAAAAAGTTTCATAATTTTCTTTGTAGAGGATCTTCACATATTTTGTTATGTATATTCTTAGGTATTTCTTTTTTCTAGAAGCTATTGTGATGGGGATTGTGCCCTTGATTTGCTTCTCATCTTGACTGTTATTGGTGTATACAGAGGCTACTGACTTGTGAACAATGATTTTATATCCTGAGACATTACTGTATTTCCTGATGACTTCCAGGAGTCTTGTGTTTGAGTCTTTGGGGTTCCCTAAGCATAAGATTGCGGCCCCCATTCGTATGCACTTATTTCCTTTTCTTGCCTGACTGTATTGGCTTGAACTTTTAGCACTATTTTCAATAGTAGTGGCCATAGAGGACAACCTTGTCTGGGTCCAGCTCTATGTGGAAAAGCTTTCAGTTTTAATTCATTCAGTATAATATTAGCTTTGGGTTTGTCATAGATAGCTTCAATCAGTTTAATAAATGTGCCACCTATGCCTAAATTCTTAAGTGTTCTAATTAGGAAAGGATGTTGAATTTTATTGAAAGCTTTTCCTGCAACTATTGAGATGATCACATGATCTTTGTTTTTGCTTCTGTTAATAAGGTGAATTACATTTATGGACTTGAATATGTTAAATCAGCCTTGCATCCCTGGGATGAAACCTACTTGATCATGACGAATGATTTTTTAATGTGTAGCTTTAATCTCTTGGCTAGGATTGTATTTATAATTTTTGCATCTATGTTCATTATTTGAATTGGTTTAAAATTCTACTTTTTAGTTGGATCTTTCCTGGTTTGGGTGCCAGGGTGATGTTTGCATCATAGAACATGTTGAGGAAGATATCTTCATTCTCAAGTTTTTGGAATAATTTCTGCAGTATGGTTATAAACTCTTCTTTGAAGGTTTGATAGAATTCTGATGTGAAGTCATCTGGTCCAGGACTTTTTTTTTGGTGGGAGATTTTTTTATTGTTTTCTCAACCTCAGTTTTATAAATTGGTTTTCTCAAGAGATCTATTTCTTCTTGGTTAAATCTAGTGAGAGGGTGTGATTCCAGGTGTTCATCCATGTCCTCCACATTGTCAAATTTCTGGGCGTCGAGTTTCTTATAGTGGTCAAAGATTATCTCTTGTACCTCCGTGGCATCTGTGTTATTTACCTTTTACCATTTCTTATTGAGGTTACTAGAGATTTTACTTTTCTATTTCTAGTAAACCTGGCCAAACATTTATCAATTTTATTTATTTTTTTGAGAACCAACTTCTTGTTTCATTAACTTTTATTAATGAGTTCCTGTTTCTAACTATACTTAATTATATGAGTGTAGTTTTATCAGAAGAAATGTATTCAGTCCAACAAGAAAGCTTTACTTTTCTTGTTTGTCATTAGAGTTTACACCTATAGATAGTTCTAGATGTTTTGTGGACCTAATTGAGAACATTGGAGGGTTTCTCCACTGAACTTTCTCATTTAATGAGGCCAGTCTACCTCAGTTGAGCCTGGATGTATTTTCTATCTTTCCTCTCATAGGTAAGACACCTAACCAAAGTTTAGATGCCAAAAGTCATGGTAATTTTATAAATGTCTATGTTTTATAAAAGCATATATGCAAATGTTAACCCAATATTCTGTGGGATTCATGTCCCTTCTTCTTGTCAGCTTGGCTGACTGTTTCCCTTTCTATTGGTGGTGCTGTTAGACCAAATTTGTACAAGCAGATAGGACTTACAAATCAAAGAATGAGGAAGCATAATTCTTATTAGGTCTACCACCTTTTGAGATTATAAAACATAAGTTTAAGGAATGAGAAGGCAACTGTTACTTTCTCCTAATAGTGATGGGCTTATGTTGGACATTGAGGGATTAGGAAGGGCCAGACAATGATACAAAGAAATAAGACCATCCAAACAATCTCCCTACTCAGGAGAAAAAATTTGAGATGCTCATCATGTGGTTTGAAAAAATTTGAGATGCTCGTCATCAGGTTTGCAGTTTTCAACCTGGCTTCATCATCTAAACTACATAGCATAGAAAATACTTGAATGACGATTTTCTCAGTCCTCCTAAAGAAGATATCATGTCATATTCAGTGGAGGGATAATAATTTATTGCACATAATAGATGTCTTAGGACATTTGAATATAATTCTTTTATGAGACCTTGGTGAGATAGCCCAAATATGCCTCTGTCAAGAAGAGAGTAATGGGTCATGCTTGAAATGGTTTTTAGAAGAAGATAGTTTAATTGTCCTACTTTGATTTTCTCTCTGAAGAGAAAATTTAAAAAAAAAAAAAGTCATGTGAATCAAAAAGGAGAGATTCATGGGCACAAGAGTTCAAGTTTCTTATTTTTTTACATATACTTCTGATATGTAAAAAATA
This sequence comes from Arctocebus calabarensis, assembly GCA_963573935.1. Classification (NCBI taxonomy): domain Eukaryota; kingdom Metazoa; phylum Chordata; class Mammalia; order Primates; family Lorisidae; genus Arctocebus; species Arctocebus calabarensis. Next base: position 1,699 of record CAUYON010084324.1, on the reverse strand, counting down.
AGAACAAATGTATGAAAATGAAATTCTAGATACTAGATATCTAGAATGTAAACGAAGGAGTCTATGCATGAACATTAAGAAAATGTGGTTATCATGTTCTGTTGTATCTTCTCTAGTAATTTGACTAGTATGCATAAATAAATTTCTTGAACACAAATCAGAATTGGCACTACACAACCTAATTCCTGGACTCATTTCTAAAATAGCAAGAATATATCATTCATAGGCAATGTGATTAACCCCAGGCCCACTGAACAGTTTACTTTTCTACCAACCAGGTTGTGTTTAGGTAGATTGAAAGCAACTATCTTGTTGGCTATTGACTTTTAGCCAAAGATCTGTGTGTTCCAAAAGCTTTGGCTCTCTGTGCCTGGCAGAAAGAAAGAGTCAATTCTTTATCTTAAAGATCACTTGTGCTTTCCAGTGAGATTGCCTGTTGGTGGTTCCCATACCTTGAATGAGAACTCTCTTCTGGTGGCCACAGCCCTTCAGTCTCTGGTTTCCCACCTGCCTACTCTCTGGAGACTGTCTTTTTGTTTGAGTCCCTATCTTTTTAAGACAGTCATTTTCCCATGTTGTCTACATCTGTTCCATTGACAACATTCATGCATCATTGACTCTGACAAATTCATAGAGAGCAAGCTGAACCCAGTGTAATTACTCTCCTTCAAAATGCAGTCCTCTTTGTCTCGAAACTCCAGGGGCCTATTTGATCTCATTGAAGGTGCAAGCATAGGCTCATGGCTGGCAGCTGGTACTTCCACTTTTCCGCCCTGGGCATGAGGGAGACTTATAGCAAGGCCTACTGAAAGGACATCCTTCTCTTCAAAACCCTGCTATCATGCCCAGAGATACCTTTTTTATATTCTCAACTCTTTGCAGAGTGCAATACTGGTCTTGTGTATTATTTTTTGTAATTTGTCAACAAAATATAAGAAAATACTTCACTGGGAAAGCAGTCACTACAAATTACTCTGTTGTCAAAGTATGTCATTGCTTGACAAAAGTAATTCACTCAAGCAAATTTGATTATGCCATGATCACATAGTAAGCATTGTTATGACAAACATCAGAATGGATTAAATGGATTATGGTTATTAGTTGTGTGTATGTTTAACTTACAATAAATAAATTGAAATATTGAAGTACTAATAGTGGTGGCTAAGGAAAGTTTTAATCACATGAAGTATTTGGCATTTGTTCATTTATTTGCCGTTCATGTAAACCCCTTTTCTATTTGGATGGAATATATCATTATGTAAACAATTATTGGGCCCGTGTGCTACATCTATCACTGTGAAATCTCTAGTGGGAAATCTTTTCTTTCTTTCTACCATTTAAAACCAGCATGAACACAAAACCTTGTTTCCACCAGTGAGATGTTCCCATCTGAAACTCTGACTCTTCAAGGGTAATATAGAGATACAAAGATAATTAGAAATGAATGGTAATGGCTCGGCGCCTGTGGCTCAGCAGGCTAAGGCGCCAACCACGTACACCTAGCCTAATCCAGCCTGGGCCTACCAAACAACAATGACAGCTGCAACCAAAAAAATTGCCAGGTGTTGTGGCGGGCGCCTGCAGTCCCAGTCCAAGCTACTTGGGAGGCACAGGCAAGAAACTCGCTTGAGCCCAGGCATTGGAGGTTGCTGTGAGCTGTGATGCCACAGCACTCTATCCAGGGTGACAGCTTGAGGCT
>CAUYON010084320.1:0-29651 GCA_963573935.1 Arctocebus calabarensis | reverse complement strand
ACTCACAAAAATTGATTCAAGATGGATAAAGGACTTAAATTTAAGGCATGACACAATAAAAATCCTGAAAGAAAGCATAGGAAAAACACTGGAAGATATTGGCCTGGGGAAAGACTTCATGAAGAAGACTGCCATGGCAATTGCAACAGCAACAAAAATAAACAAATGGGACTTAATTAAACTCAAAAGCTTCTGTACAGCTAAGGAGACAACAACCAAAGCAAATAGACAACCTACCCAATGGGAAAGGATGTTTGCATATTTTGAATCATATAAAAGCTTGATAACTAGGATCTAAAGAGAACTCAAATTAATCTACATGAAAAAAGCCAACAATCCTATATATCAATGGGCAAGAGACATGAATAGAACCTTGTCTAAAGAAGACAGACATGAATAGAACCTTGTCTAAAGAAGACAGACGAATGGCTAACAAACAAGCATATGAAAAAATGCTGATCATCCCTAATTATTAGAGAAATGCAAATCAAAACCACCCTGAGATACCATCTAACTCCAGTGAGAATGGCCTACATCACAAAATCTCAAAACTGCAGATGCTGGCGTGGATGTGGAGCAAAGGGAACACTTTTACACTGCTGGTGGGACCAGAGAAACTGATACAACCTTTTTGGAAGGAAGTATGGAGAGCTCTCAAAGAACTTAAGCTAGACCTCCCATTTAATCCTGCAATCCCATTACTAGGCATCTACCCAGAAGGAAAAAAATCCTTTTATCATAAGGACACTTGCATTAGACTGTTTATTGCAGCTCAATTTACAATTGCCAAAATGTGGAAACAGCCTAAATGCCCACCAACCCAGGAATGGATTAATAAGCTGTGGTATATGTACACTATGGAACACTATTCAGCCATTAAAAAAAATGGAGACTTGGGTGGCACCAGGGGCTCAGTGAGTAAGGTGCTGGCCCCATATGCTGGAGATGGCAGGTTCAAACACAGCCCCGGCCAAAAAAACTACCAAAAAAAAAATTGCTGGGCGTTGTGGCGGGCACCTGTAGTCCCAGCTACTTGGGAGGCTGAGGCAGGAGAATGGCTTGAGCCCAGGAGTTGGAAGTTGCTGTGAGCTGTGATTTCACAGCACTCTACTCAGGTGAAAGCTTGAGGCTCCATCTCAAAACAAACAAAAAAAAAATGGAGACTTTACAGCTTTTGCATTAACCTGAATAGAAGTGGAACACATTATTCTCAGTGAAGCATCACAAGAATGGAGAAGCATGAATCCCATGTACTCAAGTTTGATATGAGGACAATTAATGACAATTAATGACACGGTTGGGATGGGTGAAGGGGAGAGCAGAGAAAAAGGAGGAGGGAAGGGTGGGAAAAGGAAGAGCAGAGAGAGGGAAGGAGCAAGGGGGGTGGGGTTTTGGTGTGTGCCACACCTGTGGGGTGCAAAATGTGATTGTAAGGGGGACTTTACCTAAAAATGCAATCAGTGTATCATGGTTTCTTGTACCCTCAATGAATCCCCAACAATAAAAAATAAATAAAAAGAATTAAAATTGAAGAACATAAATTTTCATTATACCAAAAAAATAAAAATATAGAGTGTCAGAGTACATATTTTATGGTCTATTTGTAGCAACTCACCCCTGCTGGTCTAGTGTGGAAGAAGACACAAATAATACAAAAATAAATGAGCATGGTCGTGTTATAGTAAAATGTTTACAAATACAGGAGGTGGGCTGGGATTTGGCCAGCAGGTTCTTCTTTGCTGACCTCTTCTGGTTGTTACCTTGGTTTTGCTAGAGACTACGTTTCCCACAACCCTTTCCAAGGATGGTGTTAGGTAAGAATTGTGAGAATTTGGACAGCAAAAGCAAAGCTGCATCCATCAAGCTCTGAAGGGCTTTGATGGTTAGCAGTGGGGAGGGACAGAGAGGGGGGAAGTGGGTTCAAATTCATTCTGCTGATAGTCAGCTCTTTGGCCTGTGACCCTAGCCCATTATGAGACACATTGCTGTGATTTCACAAACAGAAACCGGGCACAGAACTGTCTCACTATAGCATGTGGGCATGTCAAGCTTCCAGATGGCTCCGAAATCTGAAACTGTTCCCTGCACCATGACTGAGTGAACCATTGCTCCTTTCTTTTGAATTCTCCTTCTCCAGATCCCCTGACACTTGTTTGAGGTCTAATTCTTCATATAATAAATTCCTTATTCTATTGCAGTTGTAGTGTTTTCCTTATTGAATTCTGACTGGTGCTAAAAGATAAAGTCCAAAGCAAATGATGTTTTCTTAGGTTAGCCCTCAGCATTTGCTATGAAGCATTTTGCCCACTGACTACATTTCTGTTCCTTTATATTTCCTGTAGCTCATTAATGTATTTACTCTATTGTAGAATGGGCTTTATTTTTATTTTCATTATGATTTTGTAATTGATCTAAAGATTGGTAGGATATTTTTGATAAAAATTTTACATCAAGCCATTCAGCCAGGAAGACAGTTACACGCTTGTGAAAAGTCAAAATGTGTTTGCTTTTTACTGCCCCTTGTTAGGCAGCCCTGACAGAGGCCCTGTTGGAATCAGGGGAGGTAACTAACCCCACAGTCATTTGAGGTTCATGCCCTGGGTCTTGATGTTAGACCCATCTTGATCTAAATCCTCTCACCCTCTGTGTAAACCCTAGAAAATGACTTATCACTTCAGACTCTTATGTTACAAGGAAAACAATACTTACTAAGTAATTGTTGGGAGAATTAAATATCATTCTGTATGCTTGGTGCTGCTCATAGATGTCTAGTAGCTGTGAGAGTCCCTGCTACCATCTTTGTCTGCCCTCTGCCATGGTCTTTTCAGCTCAGCTCAATACTCTGCTCTGGTCCATTTTGCATATTGCTATGATAGCACCCTCTTTCTCTCAGACTTAGCACACCTGAATACCTATCAGCCAAGGTGACTCTCTGTCAGATGTTGATGGGGAGGAGGGAGCAGGGGAAGCCAGGAGCCCCCATTTATAATTGAACATACAAAATGTAGATAGGAGGAAACTGTAGGAATTTCTGCATCAAGAGAATATTTCTAAGGACACGAAGCAAATGCAATTGCTTCACCTGGAATGATCTATGTGGAGCTCCTCCTTCAAAGAAAAACCTTAGAGAGGTTTCTTTTCAGATCTTTTGCCCACCCCCCCCCCAAAAAAAGAAAGAAAGCCTCACTGCATAACTCAGTATATCTGACAGCCTTGCCAAAGATCATCTTGGCCAATCATGTAAAAGCCCTTCAGAGAGCCAAATAGCAGCCTTACTTGAGGAATCCATATTGCTAGATGCTGATGCTAGTCTTCAGTGGATATAGAGGTACAGAGAGAAGAAAGCCTGAAGACAGCAGAGTGAGCCAGGAGTCTCCTTCAGAGACAAAAGTACTATCAGACAAAGTGCCACTGTGAAAAGCCAGCAGTGGTTTTATGACATGTGTGCTATGAGTTGGTTAGGAAGTATTCATCCCCAGGGCTTAAATGGTTTCCATTTTGAGTATGCGTACACAACCAGGGATCACAGCTCAACTGTACCTGAAGCACTAACTTTGGCAACTTTGCCCAAAGTATATGCCATGAGCTGTTTATGTCAGAAACTTCCAGGAGCATGTTCAAAAGCAGAATCAGGCATTTGACCCCATCCAGACCTATTACCTCAGAATCTGAGAGTGAACCCAAGAATCTTTATTTTATTAGCACATTAAAATATAATGACCACTGGACCAGGAGGATAATTCGCTCCCGCCTACACCACCTCACCGTGCTTTTCTTCCTCCTCTATTTCTTTCCCCAACTCCCCTTTCTTGATTATGAATAATATACTCAAAAGCAGAGGAAATTCTGTTTGGTGCAGCCCCAGAGTGACAAATGTTCAACTTATATACAACTCATACTTACAAACAGAAGCTATCATAGTACCCAGCTTACAAACATCCAACTGAAGTGTGATTTGCACTTACAAATGGAGGCGATTATAAGTAAATGTACCTGTTACAATTTACATACAAATTGAACTAAAGAACAAACCTACAGAACCTACATCATTTATAACTCGGGGACTGCCTGTACTTTGTAACAATTAAAGCACTAATAAATATTTGTCAAATCATAATATATTTGCAAAAGTATTTATGATACTGAATATTTAGTAAATAATAAATAAATATCTCATAACAGTAATATAGTCAATTATGATAAACCCAATCTGTGATATTGTATGTATTTATTAAACATGTTTATAAAAGTTCTTAATAATGTGGAAGAAAGGATACCATTAAGCGAAAAAACATATTACAATATTTTTTATAATATATGATCAAAACTATGAAAAATGTTAATATTACCTATTAACTATAGATAAATAAACCAATGCTAATAAAAGGAGCTGCCTCTAAGTAATATCATAGAGGTTTTTTCTTCTTTTGACCTTTTCTATTTCCAATTATTCTTCTAGTGTATAAAATATTATAATTAGAAAAAGTAAATTGATACCACTTTATGAGTCCACAGTGCCTTGTCTTTAATTGCATGGTGAATTTGGACCACACTGACTTGAATCCCAGCCCTAACTCTACTTGTATGAATTCTATTATAGTTATTGGGATGAGACTTTTAGCTTTAATGTTCACAATTTGTTTAGATGAATTTACCTATGTTTTTCTCTTTTCATCCATAAGTAAAAAAAGAATTGGAAACTTAAAAAGGCAAAGAAGCCCTTCATTTCTAAGTCTTATAAACTTTACCTAATGCCTATCATTTGATACAGAATTTTAGCTCCCAGTAATTCACAAATGTGTAAAAATATGTGCTCACAGCAGTTCCTTCTGGTACTGCCCATAAAGTAATAATTAAATAGGTTATACATAACCATCCAAAGGAACACCGAGTAATTCTTAGAAAGAGAAGTCTTACCATGGAACAACAGAGTGTGGCACCTAGAAAGTACAAGTAACCAAAACTCTAGATACAACTGCCAAGTTATAGAGAGTGTAAGACTAGAGTAATAAGTTAAACGACCCATAAGGAAGCAATTAGCCAAGTCTCAAATATGAGACATTATATATGACACTATTTCTCCAAGAAGTCAATGGTTAAAAAAAAAGGACCAGGGGAGGACAAGATAGGAGACTATTGTAGAGGGAAAGAAAAAGCTATAATAACCAAATGTAATACCATAGAACTTTCATAGTTGACCATCTCCCTACATTAACCACCTCAAGTTGACCTAATTTTCATAGATCAGACATGCACCACATGTACATATAGTACTATAGGCCTACTTCCTTATGTTGACCACTTCCGTATGTTGACCAGGTTTTTTCAATACTTACAGAAGTTCTATTGTATTTACAAGTAAAATAAACAGAGATACAATTTAAAATATTCCATTAAAAAAAGTGGAGGAGCTAAATGAAACAAGTTGTCTAAAATACTCAAATTTCTAAAGCTGGGTAATAGGTATATGAGGATTCTTCATACTATTCTTTCCATTCCATTTGTTTAAAATTTTTTCATAATCAAAAGTTTTTGTAAGCAACTTTTTTAAAAAAATGATGTAAATACTTAGATGTTGATAAAATAATGAAAATAGTAATAGCCGAGATAATAACATAATAGTACACGTTGGTATGTGCGCAACTAGTAGACATAGTATAGAGGTGGCAAAGAACTGTTGCAAATATATTTTGGGAACTAGCGCACTTAATTTTCATAGCAACATTACAATGTAGAGATTGCATATCCTGATTTTAGAGATTTACACATTAAATAAATCACCTCAGGTCATAGAACTGGTAAATAGTAGAACTGGGATTTAAACTAGTTTATGCCCTGACACACTACACCACCTTGCTTCTCACAGGCTGCAGAATGGTTCCAAGACATTTTATTAAATAAGCAGGGGGCGTTCTGTGGTGTATAGTACGCTCTACTTTCTGCTGTGCATAGACCATATATGCACTGTGCAGTTTCATTTCTATAAATATGCCCAAGAAATTATAAAGCTGGTTAAATCTGGGAAGAGAACCAGGGGAGTTCAAGCATTTTGTTTTTATGAATTCCTGTCTTTATTGTTTTGATTTTTGTTTTTCACAAATGACTTTTTTATGTCAAAAAGGCTAATTTGGGTTTGGGGATAATGGCTCATTTCTGTTTTCTTGTTTATAATTTTCTAACAAAAGAAAAAAAGCCCCTAGAGATGTTTTTGTAATATTTATAAGAAAACAAAATTTTGAAATTATCTGCAAGTGGATCAGAAGAATGAGGTTGATCTTTATGTTCTGCATAAGAACAAATTCATGATAACTTTAAAAAAATCATGGTTTTATTGTTTTTATAAATCAATATACAAATATGAAACTTCTATGTACATTTTTTAATGGTCCAGAAGGAAACACACGAAATGGGAGATAGTGATTACCCTGGAAAATAGTTTTCCCTCTTTTGATTTCTCTAGTCTGTCACCTCCAGTCCTGCGCTAAACAGGCTGAGCCCCCATTTGGTCTCCTCTGCTCTCTTAAGTCCTTTCCCAAAACAGTCCCCCACCATGCCAGCTTGACTGCAGTGTGCTCAAGGCAGATGCCACTTTCCACGGGGAGGCATTCTATGTTCCCAGGAGCAGACAGGAAGAACAGGGATTGTCCTCGTCACAAGTCTATTTCTAATTTAAAATAGAGATGGTGATTAAAAGGGGGAAATGGAGTTTATGTGTTTCAGGTCTTTTATTCAACAGGATCATTGATCACCTACCATGTGCCAGGCACTCCACAGACACAGGGCCTTCAGCAGAGAATGCAACTGACCCCATCATCGCCGTCACGGTATCGCCATCACGGTACTCCACCGATGGAGAAAAAAAGTGACTTCCCGATTTCCAAGTCCTAGGAAACCAAAGAATGAATGAAGATGTGTCAGCTTTGCCTAAGGATCACATGAAGCATGAAAATAAGCCTCTTACTGGAAAGTGATATGCTAGAAAGTTTTTCTTTGTTGAAATTGGTCTCTTGCTATAGTTTAGAAACTATTTTTCTCTCTCCCCCAGTAAAACCTGACATTATAGAAATGGTGTGTGCACATTGTCAGTTCTCTTCTTTCCTTTTCTCCATCTCTTTCTTTCCTTCTCTTTTGCACATGGCATACATGTATTTTTGTTAATGCTCCTTAGCCCTTTTGTGGCACGAATCCTACCAGATTAAGTACTGAGGTCTCTGGCCTTCACTTGTTTAGTTCCCTCCTCTTCATGTTTCATATCTCAGCTCATTTTCCATTTCATCAGGAAGAGCTTTCCTTAGCCTTCTCTGAGTCAAAAACTCGCACTAGATGCCTCCCTCATAACACCCATCCCACGTGAAAGTTTGCATTTGTGTGTGTGATTGTTTGATTAATACCTGACTCTCCCACTAGGTTATACTCTCCTTGACAGCAATTCCGTTTTTCGCTCTCCATTGTGTCCGTAGCACCTGCATAGTAGCAGCACTTAATAATAACTATTTTATGCATATTTTCTGAATGTATTAAAACAACAAAGGCATTTGTTTTAATTGGTTTTTTCTCTAAATTCTACTGTGTTCTAAGAGAAGTTAATCAACTAACATGGTATAAATTGGACTTTAAATTGGTGCTTTTTATCCTGAGGATATAATTCAGGGCCAGAGAGCCCTTCTTTGATTTCTGAATATTTTGTAAGATTTGCTTGTTTGTTGTAAATGATTTTCATTGTTTTATTCAAATTCAAGTCATTCGCTAAGAGAACTTGAGGGAACTGAAGTTTTTTCCTTCTCAACCTTACTTTCTCTCTGAAAGAACAGCAGCCAGTAAAATTCCAATTTAGAGTGCCAGTGGCTTCGTGTAGCATTTGTAGGAAACATGGAGAGAGATTAATGAGGTCTTGAGAATAGTCACTGAGTTGAAATCGTCGCTTTTTTTTTCCTTCCAACAACCTTCTCTATGAAATTTTGACTATTAGTAATTGTCACATTTGGAGGCCATCTTGAAAGAAATGGTGCACTAAGGCTTTGCTTTTCTCCCAGAAGTCAAACAGTTCATAAAGTTGGTCATCAGGATCTTTTTATGAAATAAAAGTTTTCTTTCAACTTTTTCTTTCTGAAAATAGGTAGGGCAGTGAAATTTCAATTTGAAGTTTGAGCGGCTGCAGGAGGGTGACACTGAGATGCACTCCAAAAATCGGGAAGTAAGAAAAAGTGGATTTCCTACCACAAGTTAAAAATCTATAAAAAGAACAGAGCAAAGTAACTCAAAATTTTGAAGAAGAGAAAGGTGAGGGGTCAGTGAGTAAGAAAGGTATCAGAAGTTACACAGCTGTGAGTTGTAGAGTGACTTTCATCCTAGGAAGACTGTGTGCCAAGTCCATGCCCATGACCTCTATCACAAGGTCTCATTGAAGCACAGATTCTAGATCATTTATCTGCCTCTGCAGAGAGGGATTTACCACATGGTCATAATTTAATGCCCTGAAAACCACAAAGAACATCCAATTAAACTTATGTTCTAATCTCATACTCACCTAGCAGATTTGTAGGGAGGGGGTATAAATGTCCCTACCAAGAGACATACATACTTTGCCACCACATCAATTAATTGATTTGTTAACATAAATCAATATATTGACATTCTGTTATACATCAGTTGCTTGTGAATTTAGTCTAATGGCGTCCATTCTGGAGAGGTGGAGTCTCACCAGAATCTAGCTTAGGATCATAGCTATTTACTGCCAAACTTTGGAAAAGTATCTGAGGGATTCGCAGATTTTTTAAAAATGGTGTGTGTCCTTCTGTGGAGTTTTGTGTCTCTTCAGCTCCCCACAAATTAAATACAGTTCACTGGTGTATATTAGAACCATAATGAGGTATTATTATGGAAGATAACAGAAATTCAAATTGTTTACAATTTTTATCAAATCATCTTTCTCTCTAACACAAAGAAGTCCAGATATGTCAAATCTGGAGGCATAATTAGCAGGGAAGAAGTTCACAGAGAGGTGATCTGAGACACAGAAAGATCAATACACTTAACGAGGGTGAAAAAGTGACCTCAACAAACTCTAGTTGCATTAAATTCCAGCATGGGTGTTCACATCGAGTTGGATTTTTTTCCTTCAAACCCATACTCTGATAACTATTTGTAAGTACAAGTTCAATTTGAGGCCAATGAATTCATACAGAGCTCAAAGAGCATTTAGAGAATCACAAAACCCCTTGTGAATCAGGTCAATAAATTTAGCACTGGCTCCTTTATATCAAAATGATAGTTACCTTATGGGTGAGTATTTTTTCCTTTGGAACACTTTCCCAGTCCTCGTCGGACTTGGAAGTGGAGGTCAGTGAATTGAATGACAACTTTACTTAAAGAGTTTTCTTGAATCATAAAATCAAAGAACCAGAAGGAATTTTTCGAATCATCTTCAAACTTAAGTATTGAGACTCTTGGGATGTGAGGCAGCAGAAGGGAAGCCACAGCAGTTAGTTTGACCTCATGGTATTTAATTTTAAACATTACTTGTACGCTAAAGTAAGTATGCACATGTGACGGAGTAGAAGGCAAAAGAAAAAAAAATTGACTAATTTTCAAAGTAAGGCTTGGTACTTCAAAGATGTCTTATCCAGTAGTGGGCTAATTCCAGCAGTGGTCAAAGTTCTTTGAGGACTTAAACACTTTCCTCCATTTTCTTGGGAGAGTTTAACATACACAGATTTTAAACTGATTTTAAAACTTTAAACAAGCTCAGAGAAGGAAAGGGCTGTGGCCAAGGCCACACAGCCAACTTGAGTAGCCGAATCAAGATTGGAGCCCCCCTGTCCAGTATGCTGTCCTGCAGTCCAGCAGGCAGGGCCACACAGCCAACTTGAGTAGCTGAATCAAGATTGGAGCCCCTCTGTCCAGCAGGTGGCGCCACACAGCCAACTTGAGTAGCTAAACGTTTGTGAAGACGGAAATCCATGAACTTGAGGCAGAAATCACACTCGGGGAGTAAGTGGAAAGACAGACAAATAGACGAGATTTACCATGCAAGTGCACCACAAACTGTCTGTCCAGAGACAGTTTGAATAATGGCCTCCAGACACAACCCCCACGTTAGCTCTACCTCAAGTAGAGCAGAGAGAGAGTGCTCTGTCTCCGTTCTTGCCACCGTGATTCTCTCAACTACAGAATCCTAGAGTGGTGATGCGCAGGTGCTCAGAAGTAGGTTTCCTTTTATGTCAGCTATGTTTTCACTGAATTTTGAAGAAATAGCTCTTCTAATTTAGATGAGATGGAACCATTCTCATGCTAGAGAGAAGAGCAACACAAAGAAAGGAAAGAGGGGAAACAATTTAGCCTCAAGGATAAGAGGACAAGCCTGTGATCTGTAACAAGTTTCTCTTTGTGTACTTAAAAGAGAGAGAGTAATACCAACCTCATGGGCTTTCCATGAAGATTAAATAAAATACATATGAAATAATTAGCATGGTGTCTGACACATAGTAAGTGCTCAATAATTGGTAAGTATTATGTGTAGACCTCAGGCAAGAGACTTCTGCAAACAGGAATATACCTTGCTTTGCTGTGGGTTCTAGAAATTTGCCAACAAAGTCTACTTTTGACAGCTATAATAATAAGAGAATCTTGCCCAATTGCAGTTAATTAAACTAGAGAAACTACCCATTATGACCTAACATTTTTTTTTACCTTAATCCTCATTTAAAAATCCACTCTGGGATAGTGGCAAGACTTTTCTGTTATAAAACCACAAAACCATCTAAATGTAGAATAACCAGACTGGTCAACAATGTTCATTTTATCTGTACTGAAAGATCACAAGACAGATAAGGTCTCTCCTTAGACTATGACAAATTTAGGTGGAAAAGCACTGGTTTCTATTTTCTGTTATTTCTACAATAAGCTTATATCAACTTGTCAAAAACAAAGTTGATTTAAAAGTTAATGTCAGAAAAGAAATGAAATTGTCTTCAAATTTAAAAAGTATTTATTTCTTTTTTTGCCTGTGTTCTCTTGGAAGCATAGTGAATGAACTGGGGTTAGGGGAGTGGGTACAAAGTTTGTCTGATAAGATTTTTGTACTTATTTGCAATGTTGCAACACATGGAAACAAAACCATATAACAAGGTAGATATAATTATATGCTCAAGTCAAAGTCTACTCGCTGCTGCAAATTCTGCTTATCATTCTCCCTTTGGTGCCACATGTTGGTTTGGTTTTATTATTGCTTATAAAAATTTATCTGAATAAATTAAAAGAACCAGGCAGCTTTTTCATCAGGATATAGTCATACAGTGATCATCTGCCAAATGCAATGTTCCTTTCTTTTTCGGGACCCTGGAAACATTTTCACCATTTGACATGCAAGAATCTTCACTCATAACAATCAGTGCAGAGAGGAGGCATCATAATCAAGGAAAATGCCTACCAAATTGACTCCCCTCCTAAAAGCCATCTGTGTATAACGATTCCCTGCAGCAACTGTAAAGTCATAAGCAATTGGAAGAGTTGCTCAAGCTAAGAGAAAGTGCAAATCACAGAATGGAGAATTATAGGACAATAAAGTCAGCCTGGCCACAGAAGTTCTAAAATCACCCAAGTTATAAAATGTGGAATGATAAATCTTGTGTTATTTCATGCTTATGAAAGCTAACATATTTAGCAGGTTATGCCTACACCCTCCCTTTCTTTTGTTTCATTTTAAATACTAAGAAATACAAACATCCCCTGTTCCCTGCACTTAATTAGTTAATTAAAGTCTAGATTGGTTAAATGGCTGAATAGAGAGAGGAAAAGGGAAATATTTACAGAATTCTCTAACAGATGTAAATGGCTCTGTCTTTGCCCCTGTGAAGACAAAACAAGAAAATCTAACTTTCTTGTTTTACAAATAGGAGAAAGATTTCCTCATCTCCCCTTCATCATGCCCCCAATCCTAACCTCCCTAGCCTACTCACGTCCCCTATTTCAATGAAGAGCATTTGCCAACACCAGAGAGTTGGTCATCATTTCTGTTGAATATGCCTCTAACTCTCTTTCATTGGCATCCCCTGACATTTATCCTTGTGATCTCTGTCCAGGCCATGCCTTCATCATCTCCGCCCTGGATAGCTGTGATGGCATCTGAGCTCTTGCTCTGCCTCCATTCTTTCCCTCATAACCCAAACTGCACCCCCTCCTCAATAGGGAAGCGAGAGCAAAGCTTCTAAAGAGCTAATCTCATCACTCCAACATTAGTGACTTTTCATCACACCCTGAATAATGCCCAAGGCTCCTAACAGACCCAGAAGACCCCAGATGACCTCTCCAGCCACATATCTCTCACTCTTTCTGCAAAGCCTACCTCAAACTTCATATAATTCCTCCAAAACAACATGCTCTCTCTCACCTTCCCACATTCTGCCTCCCACCCCACCAGCTTATGCTTCTCTCTCCTCTTCACTTTGCTTACTGCTGCAGGTCACGAGGTCGCAGCTTAACCGTCATCTCTCCTGAACTCCCCTTTCAGATATGGCTGGCATCCTCTAGCGTATGCTCAGCACTCTCGCTACAACTATAACAAAGCACTTGCCCTGCTTTATTGCTAGCCCTCATTAACCATTGGCTACTCAACTAGACTTCAAGCACTAGGACAGAGGGGACCAAGTCCATTTTGCTAATTCTTACATCCCTACTTTCTGTGGTAGTTTTTGGAACATAGAAGGTGCTTAAATTGTATTTCTTGAATGAATAAATGAACTAAAATAATTGCTCAAATTCTTAGTGATCTAGATAGTACATTTTGAACTAGATACCAGATTAGTATTTCTGCTCTACTAAACTTTGAGGGTGTTTTATTAATGATTTCAAGCTATTAATTCATTCAGTGAATGCTGTATTAAGTATAAGGCTACAAATAACCATTGAATATAATTTAGTGCGAATAGCACAATTCACTCTTAAATTCTAAAACCTATCTTGAATATAAGTAATTCTGATAAGCTCATTTTAAGAGGTAAAGTTGTTTCTCAGTCAAAAATCCCAACCACAAAGAGGGAATAAAAAGGGTTGTGAAGACAGAGACAGGGGCCCGTACAGGAGGGATTTCAAGAGGGACAGCAGACCAATGGGAGTTAGGAGTTTGCTTGCCTATGAACTGGGGACTAAGAAAGCAAGTAAATACAGTAAGGATAAAGAGAGCCACATTTGCCACTGCTGAAGAAGGACAGTACAAATGTGGAAAGGGGGAGCAGATGAGAACAAAAGCTGCAGTACACATTGGAATTGGAGATATCAGGAAAAAACCAATCCTGGGTCAGGAACAACAGTAGAGACTCATGGCCAGAACATAGTAAGCAAGGAAAGGAGTCTGATAAAAATGAAATCCAAGCTTATCAGGATCTATTAATGCAGAATCTCATAAAATAAGATCCCAGAATCTATTACACAAGTCATATTTCAGGACTGAAAAATACAAGCTTCCTTACATTACTTAAAGGACCTTAATATTAACATGATCGTTACCTCTAACTTTAATGACATCAGAAATATATCTAAAGAAGAAATTAGCAAACCAAGGGGACAAAATTGAATCCAGCCAGCACTGAATGGAATGGCTAAGCTAATCATTCTAACTATTGTGTCTTCAGTTCTATGGTCATTTCAAAGACTTGATTCTAGCATAAGAGAAACAAAATGTTACTTTTTCTTAAAAGAATATTTTTAAAATCTTAGAAAAGCTCCTCTTGGGGATGCCATTTCTGGATTGTACAGACAGAAAAATTTATATCAGTAATTCAAACGGTAAATACATTTGACAATAAAACTTCACAAACATTCTTCCTTTAGTAGTTAAAAACTATACCGATACCAATAAGAATAAATGTTTTTGCTAAAATTTTGTAAAGTTCCTAAAGTAACATTTGCATTTATTTATTATTTGTAGTTAGAGGAGTCAGGAGAAATCTTAACCAATTGTCATATGAACATGAAAACTGAAGTACAATACCTGCTGCTAACCCTGGCCAATGCTTTTGTCCTCAAGGTGAGAATCCCTCTACTTGGTGACTGAATGACAAATGATCAAAGTTCACACATGAAGCTTTGCTTTCTTCCAATTAAAAAAAAATTTACCTTTGGCTGATACCATTATGAGGATCATTCTGTTTCAGAAAAGTGTTGCTGCAGTGATTGAAAATATGTTAGAAGAAAAATGATTACCCACTGTATCAGTAAGGGTCTTGGCAGAAAACAGATGGCATACTCTAACTGGGTAATTTGAGATGAGTTTTATTAGAAAGACTCTTCACTAAAGTGTGGGCAGAGTTTAGAGAAATCAGCAATGCAGAACCCCGGGAACAGCAACCTCTCCAAGACCTGAGGTTACAAGAGGAGGCAGTGGTTTAGAATCCAGACAGAGTAGGTGTACAGGGAGGGCTGCCTGGCAGAATCAGGGACACAGCCAGACACACTCCAGTAGGGAGGGAGTCAGAGGAACAAATACCCTGACCTCACTCTCCTCCTGCCTTCTGGTATCCCCACTGTCTGAATCCACCTAGCCTGAGTGTGGAGAGCCCATTGATGAAGACTGTGCAGGTCAGCCTTCCACAGCAGAGAGCAGACACTATCTGACATGTCCTTCTTTTCAAATATCAGAATGGTAAGTGCTGCCTTATGTGGTGTGTTCTCGTCTCCACAGAAACAGAACTAAGCTGTGAGTCATTCCTGAAAGGCCTGGCAACTGCCTCCATGTCACACATTTTTCCTATCTTTTAATCCATTCTTATAAAGATTGTTCATGGGTCATTTTTTGGTTTGGGTTGGCCATCATCCATTTCCCCTTGGATTGGTATCAGCAACCAAGCTTTGGTTAAAGTCTCCACCCATTTTCCTGAAGTCCAATTATTTGGGAAAAACTGGTACAAGACTCTAGGATGGGATGTGGCACAAGACTCCCTTATAATGTTCAGCTATACTTGACTTTTAGGGATAGATCTGACCTACGTTGTTCCAAACAAGCTGAATCCTGTTGATGACTGGAGAAAGAGATCAACTCTCTTCTGAATGAGCAAGCATGTAAATTGAGAGCCACAAGAAGAGGAGGTGCATGCTGAAAATAGTAATAACACCAAGGAATTATAAACAAAAAGGGAAAAAGATCTTATTCTTACCACATCAAATTTTGCTCTGCCACTTATAATTGTTCACTACCTGTGGATAAGCTGGTGAGGAGGCAGCATGGAAAGAAAACTCTCACACTCGGTTATTTGCAGTGTAATAACTAACAAGGCTTGGAGAGGCAAGCAAGTTCACATGCTCAGAGAGTAGCAAGGAAGTGCTTCCCAGAATGAAAACTTCGGGGGTCTTTTATTGAGCACAAAAAGTATATATGTGTAATACAGCATGGAACAAAAAGTTAATATTAACAAAAGAAACTCTAACCTCATCACTCAACATAAGAATGAGATGCATTTTTTACCATGACAGTAAAAAACAAGGAAGTAATAGACAAAAGCAAAAAAGAACATCTTAAGAACAATTAAGTTACAAAAGAAATGGACACAGTGCTTAAGGGGTAAAGTTTAGCTTCCTCGACTCTCTCTGTTGGTCCTATTCTATACTTTGACATGCCAGCAGATCTTAATTTGTAATTGTTGAACATTCCATTCAGACCACAGCTGGCACTATGTGCCATGTGGGGGGGAGACTGAGGGGGTGTCATGTGAGTCTGGACTGTTGCCAGCAGAATGGAGAATGTTAGCGCTGCGCAGTCTTATTGATGAACATTCTTTTCAAATCTCCAAGTTATTTCCAACCCTGCACTGTGTGCAGTGTACGGGGCAGGAGTGGGTAAGTTCTGAGGAATTGGGCTCTTGTCAACAGATCTCCTGGAATGGAACCTAAGCTACTTCTGTCCCTGATCTTTCACCCATATCTCTAACCCACACCCTCCATTCTCTTTTATAACATGAGGCAATAAATGCCCTATATTGTTGGACTCAGGTTCTCTCTTGGTACCGCTGAGAAGTGTCACATCAATACAAATGACTGCCAAGGCTCCTTAGTTCTTCCAGCAGAACTACTTCCAGGTAGTCTCAATTAACCTTAAAAACACTTCCTCATATATATCATTACTAAACTTTGAGTAGCCTACTAAGAAGCCTTCATGTTAATACAAAATATTATTTTAATTAGAAAAAATGTTTAGATTACCTCATAATAATCAAACAGGATTATAAAAACATTATCTCTTTCTATTTTTTGTAGATATTTCCTGAGGACATACTATGTACTAGACATTAGGGACCTAAAAATGATTAAAACTTAAAGCCATCAAAGAGTTCCAATGAATTGAGTAGAAACAATCAAGAAACTCATTTCACACTGAGTGATATAATATTATAATTGATGTATATACAAGGCGTTGGAGGAACTAAAAAGAAGCTATTAATTCTACTATGATACAAGAAGTCTGATAAAGCTTCATAGACAAGTTGCCTTTTAAGCAGGGTCTTGAAGTACATGTAGCATCTTCATCAAGGAAGTGGGACAATGTATGCTGAAGAGATAGCATGAATGAAAGCACACGCAGGGGCAGTAGTTCAGTGTGGCTCCTATAAAGACAGAGTATCAGAGTGTCTAAGGAGAGTTTAGCTGTACCCTAGTACTCCATCAATTGCTAGCTATATGATCTTGGGCAAGTTACAAAGTATATAATTTTTCTTAGTATCACTTCCTTCATGTGCAAAACAAGACAAATAATAATATCTCATCCATAATTGTCCCACTGTTCCTGTAAGTCCCATTACATTTAAAGTACCTATCACTCAAAAAAAGGTTTTTATTAGGAAAGAGATCCTTGATTAGGCTGGAAAGACTAAGGATAGACGGTGAACTCTTAAGAGTTATTCTAAAAATGAGTTTTATATAATGTACCTATTTATGTGAGTACATTAAATATCAAAGGTATTAAGTAGACATGAACAGATTTATATTTCAGAAGAATAATTGTGACCATGTGACTCTGAATTGGAATGAAGAGAAATTGAAGGCAGAGAAATTAGGATACTGCAGTAGCTCCTTTAAGAGATGATAAAGGGGCTCAGCGCCTGTGGCTCAGCAGGCTAAGGCACCAGCCACGTACACCTGAGCTGGCGGGTTTGAATCCAGCCTAGGCCCGCCAAACAACGATGGCTGCAACCAAAAAATGGCTGGGCGTTGTGGCAGGTACCTGTAGTCCTAGCTACTTGGGAGGCGGAGGCAAGAGACTCACTTGAGCCCAGGAATTGGAGGTTGCTGTGAGCTGTGAAGCCACAGCACTCTATTCAGGGTGACAGTTTGAGGCTCTGTCTCAAAAAAAAAAAAAAAAAGAGAGATGATAAAGGGATGAAGGCCTGAATCGGGATAGTGGTAGGAGGGGTAGAGAAGAAGTGACAGAAATGCAAAAGGAAGGGATCAAGAATGACTGTAAAGTTTCTAGCGGATGCTAGTACTTTTAATAAATACAGATCAGAGAAGAAGGAATAAGGTTGAAGGAGCAAACAATATGCCCAAGCTTTGGACCTATAAAATATAAGCTGTCCATATGCCAAACAAATGAAAACTTTGAAAAGCTATTGCAAATATGGATTGAAAACAGAGTTCCACATTGAAGGAAGATATATGAAAATCAACTACAATTTTATTACAGTGAAAGAAGGTAAGATGATGATCCTGACTGCTGACTAATAACAATTAGGTTAGAACCTTAGAAAACATAAAGGAAAACAGAGAAGGAGCCAGCAAAGAAGACAGAGAAATAATCACAAGGGTGGGAGAATGCAAACTGGAAGGAAGCAGAGCTTTCAAAAGCAACAGAGGAAGGAACCTCAAAAAACAACCTTTAAAGACAAAGGGTTCAGGGAGACAGCACTGAACATACATAATGGTTGAAAGGACACCACTGCATTTGGGAAACAGAAATCATATTTAGCCGCAGAGAAAAACACAAGAAGGTGACAGAATCAGAATCCAGACTGCAGTGACAGAGGGAAAAAAGAAATGTTAGAACCTAGAACTAGGTTGAAGGACCTATTCTTTCACAGAACTAGCTGGCCCTTCTCCTGGCCTTCCCTTGCTTTGAGATTCCACTGACCTTAGAGTCATGCTCTGTTGTAACTAAACAATGTGTATAATGGGACTGTCTTGTTAGCTGGCACTCCTCAAAACAGATCTTTTGTAATCAGCAACGCTTATTTTTGAAAATCCAGGCAGTTACAGACAGCATTTTGTTTGACTTTCCAAGAACTCTCTTCTTTTCCCTTATAAGAACTTTACTCAGGACAAGTAGCAGTGATTTAAGAGTTACATTTCCAGTTCCCAAACACAGATAATAAAACACTGATGAGGTCTTATTAATTCATGGGTCATTATCAAGAAAGAGTGAATGCTAAGAATATGATGTAATTCATGCAATATAGAAGCTGTCCAGATATGTATTAACCCCATCTTTCATACTTACTATGACTCTGAAAAGACAGGTCAAATCTTATTGCCAAAGTGATCTTTTTAACCTTCAAATTCACCTGTGAATGTACGAAAGACAAATATTTAGCCCATTATACAAATGGATAGAGTTCCAAGACCCAAAATGAGTTCAGTGTCCAGAGATGATAATAGAGATATCTGGGCATGATTTGTTAATACATTGAACAGTGCCCATCAAAGTATATTGTGGGGATCACTTATATCAAATTTTATACCAGGTCCCTTTTTTAGAAATGCATATTCCTAGAGTTCTACAGATCAGATTCTCTAATGGTGGACCTTGAACTCTTGAATTTTGAAAACTGTCACAGGAGATTTCTACGTATCTCAGCATTTCAAAATATTACAAGACCTCCAATGAGTCAAGAGGGACAATATTTATTGAGCATCTACTAGATGCTAGTTATTTGCTGATCACTACAAACAATACCAAAGAGTACCTTAGAATTTTTCTTGTCCTAAAGTAGTTTTACTAGATTTATATATTATTCCCTGTTCACAGCCCCTAGATTCTAGGCAGGACTAACCACCACACCGCCCAGCTATTAAATCAGGAATGCAACAGGACAGCTGACCACCAATTCTCTCTGTTTATCAACAATTTGAATTAAGATACAGAAACTGTAAGCAGTCAATGATGAATACAAATACTGAAACTTATCAATTAGGATTAAATTTGGGGGTGGTGGCCAGCTATAGTGAGCTATATAGAGGTATCCAGGCAAGGAGAGAGAAGAATGGAGGAAACTCATAGGAAGCAGCAGAGATTGATAGGTCCTGAGAGCCAGGGAGAGAGATCTTAGTTCCTTGTAACTTTCTAGTTTCTTCAAGGCCCTCCTACTACCACTTCCATGAGCTTTCCTATACTCTTAGCTTAACAAACTCAAGCTAGTTTGAGTGAATTTCTTCACCACAGATTTGGAGCATATAATTGGCAAGTGAATAAGTCCAGTGCATGCAATTTCACTCTTCCCCATCACAGTAAAGGGGATCCCCATCTGGTCAATTGCATAAAATAGGAACCTAAAATCAATATTATCATCCCCTAATCTACCCCATCCAATATCACCAAAAAAGTGTATTTCTCATAACTTTCATTTCTTTCTATAAATGCTATCCTAGATAAAGTTACTAAATCACCTGCCTTAGGTACATTCTAGCTGAATACCCATAACCTACTCTTAGCCCACGTAGAATTATACAAATTAGATCTGAAAACATGCTCATAGCCTCACTGTCCTACTGTCAGTCACCACGATCCAATGGTTTCCCACTGCAATTAGTGTAAAGATCAAAATCCTTACTGTAGCCTATAAGGCCCAGGCTGGTCTCCCCTGACTTCTGCCTCATCTCACACCTTGTATTCTAGTGGTCTGTCTGCTCAACATTTATGGAAATAACACTTCCCACAGTAGTTTTTCATCACGGAATCTCTGTAAATGATTTTCCTCAACCTATAACTCTCCTCTCCATCCTCTGGACCTCATCTCAGGCCTTATTCCCTCAGAGAAGCCTCTCTGATACCCTTGGCAATACCTCTAGTATAGAATTTCATAACACTATATGACTCACCTTTCTAATATTTATCACAATTACAACTTTAAATTGGTGGAATTATCTAATAATCTGATCATTTATCTAGTAGATGCTAAACTCTGTATCTATTTCATTCACTATTGTATCCCCAGTACTTAACTCTGTGCCTAACATATGGTAGGTTCCCTGAAAGATTTGTTAAATAAATGTTGAATAACTAGAATTGGTAAGGGGGAAAAAAATCAGAAATGATGCATTAAAATGCAAAATAATCCAATGATATAAGTAAACTTGTTGTAACAATTTTACAAATGAGAACCAAATTTTTTTATTGACCAAAGCATAGGTTTGTCCAAGCTGGGGGCCAGAGAGGGAGAGCAGAAGTTGGAAATATCAGCATGCTTATGAAAGGCACTGGCACTAAACAGGTTGGGGCAGAGAACTTGAGTTCATAGAAACGTGGCCAGACAATAGACCAGATCACTCACAAGTGTGAGATACAATGATGAAACAGACGACAATCCATATGAAAAGCACTGTGGGCCGGGAGCCAAAGAAGGAACAGAATGATACTTCCATCCGAGAGAACATGCTGGGTGAGTAGACAGATAATTGAGTGAGCATGAAGTGGATGAACTGGGTTGTCAAGGAGCCGGCCAGCACCAAGAGGAGGTGCTACTGGGGGACCACAGTAAGAAACAGTGACAGGAGCAGCCACAGGGACACTGGCTCATAATTTGGACTTAGTACATGCCAAATAAACTTCTGAGTGCTTTAGTGCACTATTTCATATTAATTCTAAAAATAATCCAATGAGATAAGCTAATTTATTGTAACAATTTTACAAACGAGAAAGCTGAGACTTGCCTAAGATCAACAATTGGTTTGGACTCAGGGATACTGACTCTACACTTGTAACTACTTGTAATATACTTGTGGTATATTATTTCTTCATGAGATTAGGGACCAAATGACTTACTAATGAAGCTGGTTTTGTTTTAGCTACAAAATCAAATCAGGAAAGAAAGAAATTGGTGACAAAACAAGTAAGATAGGGAATGCTTCTTACGAAATGGAATCAGATGTCACTAAACAGATAAAAAATGATGTTATTTAGTACAATGTTATTTAACAGCAGTCATAGTTGTTAACACTATGCAATCAGATGGATGCGGTTTTAAGTTCTGGCTCTGCCACAACCTAGCTGTGTGGCTATTATTAATATTTAAACTCTCTGACATTTGGCTTCTGTCCTTAATGGGAAAATTAATTTCTAGCTTATATAATTGTTTAAGAGTTAAACAAGATAATATATTTGAAAGTCATTGGTACAGAACTAAAGTATGTACTTGATAATTAATCTGAAATGGTATTTTACAGAGTTATTATAGTTGAAGAGAGAATATAGAACCTTGTTGTCATTGTTGACTTGACAGATATGCATATGTGCTTGGATAACCTTCTTATTAGCTACATACTTCCAGTGAGGAGACTGAAAATCCCACAGGACAGGCTGCTGAATGAAGTTGATAACTCTGTCAATACATTTTGCCCTAAGAAATGCTGACAGCTAAAGTGAACTCAACTTACACACCTCTCAGAATTCTCCAAGCAGCTTTAGAGTCAGCTTTAGGAGTATTTCTGGGGATCTAAAGTTTAATGCTTCCATTTCCAAGCTGTGCCTTGGAGTACACCCATAAGAGTTGCTCTTCCATAAAGTAGTGAATCTGGCTTTCCAAGACTATCATCCTATCTTTAAAATAACTGATCAGTTTGAGGATTTTGAGGCAGATTCACCAGTGACATTGCAGGTCTAGACTTTAAAGATGGAACTAATGAGGACATGAGAAGTGTTCATTCTCAAACTCCTTGATAAAGTAACTTGACACATTATGAGAGGGCAGTTTGACAAAGTCTATGAAAAAAATGTAATGCACATTCTCTATGATCCACGAAACTAACTTTCAAAAATCTTTTTTACAAAAATATTTGCACAACTGTGAAAAGACATATGTAAAAACATGTTTTTGGAAATATTGCAATAAAATGTCCATCAATAGAGAACTAGTTTTATATTATAATCATTACAGTTTTATATTTATTTTCTTAGAAAAGTAACATTAAAAACCTTGCTGCTAGGCTCGGTGCCTGTGGCTTAATGGGCTAAGGTGCCAGCCATGTACACCTGAGCTGGCGGGTTGGAATCCAGCCCGGGCCTGCCAAACAAAAATGACGGCTGCAACCCAAAAATGCCCAGGTGTTGTGGTGGATGCCTATAGTCCCAGCTACTTGGAAGGTGGAGGCAAGAGACTCGCTTGAGCCCAGGAATGGGAGGTTGCTGTGAGCTATGATGCCACCGCACTCTATCCAGGGTGACAGCTTGAGGCTCTGTCTCAAAAAAAAAAGACTTGCTGCTAATTCCAACATACATTGAGATGGATTCACCTCCACTACACCTTCCAGCTCATCATTATCCACATTGGTCTCAAGTCACCCACATGGCTCATTTTCAAGATTAAAATCACCAGAACAGAACTCCTTAAACCATTGACATACTGCGTGTTCATTAGCCATATCCTTTGCAAACACTTTTTTCTGATATTCTGAGCTGTCTATGCTACACTGGTTCCATGACAGTACTCGTATTTGAAAATAACACAAAGTTTTGACTTATCTGTGGTTTTACAAAAAACACTCTACAAAAAAGTTTGGAAGATAATCATAAGCCAAAATATGCATTTGAAAGAATGAGGATGTACCCTCATCATAAAAATACAATAAGAAGCATCGAAGCAAAATGTCATAAATACCATGTATCAACAGTCAAACTTAATAATTAAGGAAATAAGACATTTCATACTTAATAACCTAATAAATTACAGTACCTACATTAAATAAAGTGCTATGGAGCTAATAAAAAAATGAAAAAGATATATGTCTGCTGACCTGAAAATACACTATTATATTAAGGGGGAAAGGCTATGGAATGATACGTGATACGTGTATAGTCTCTTTTGTTTAAAATATGTGTCATATACGTGTGCATATGTGTATACATATGTTAATATTATATGTGTGTGATCTGAAAATAGATTAGTATCAATACTGGTTATGTCTGGGACAATGGTATTGCCACATGGCTTGAGGGAACAGGACAGGTCAGACAGCTTTTACTTTTCATTTCATCGTCTTCAGTAGTATTTGAATTTTTAACTTAAACAGTTATAACTTTTGTCATTAAAATTGATTTTTTTCCTGCAAATCATAAAGGATATCCAAAATTCATAGCTGTGTATCTTAAATGCTCTTTCCACTTCATTCCTAACTCATGATTCTTCCATTGCCCCTCTCTGTTCACATTTCTAGGAAAACTCCTGTTGCAGTGAGTGTCCAGCATGAGAACCTCCAGTCTTTCCCAGCCTGGCTTCTGGCTTTGTCGATCCCTTTCCTTTTTCCCATTTCTGTATCAATGACCCCAAAGAACCAACTGTCAATGCAGAACACTTCTCCAAGGGAATGGAAAGTGAAGATACTGAGTACCTTTCCCTTGGTAGAACTGAGTAAAAATAAAATCTTTACCAAAGAGGAGAAGAAGAACAGCACATAGAAATACATGCTCCTCAACTTAAGATGATTATATTCCAATAAACCCACAGTGAGTTGGAAATACTGTAACTTGAAAATGTATCACATGTGTGGTACATATTCGAAGGGTCAGGAGAAAACTTCTAAATACGGATCCAAAATGTTTTCATATAGTAAACAAGAAAATATCATGAATTGTATGTCAATTAGGTTGATAAAAATATCTCAGATTGCATGTAAAGCCCCCACACTGTACCCCATGGTTGAACTAATGTACACAGCTATGATTCAATAAAAAAAAAAAATAAAATGTATCTAATACATAGAACATCCTAGCTCAGCCTAGCCTAACTTAAATACTCTCAGAGCACTTATATTAGCTTCCAGTTGAGAAAATCATCTAACACAAAGCCTATTTGATAATAAAGTGCTGACTATCTTATGTAATTTATTGACTACTGTGCTGAAAGTGTAAACACAATGGTCATAATGGAAACTCAAAGTATACCACTTTTCTACCATCCTAAAGTGTTAAGCTGAAACACTGTGAGTCAAGGACTGTCAGTACTAAGTGTTTTTCCATCATACCTCTCTTTCTCTCTCTCTCTCTCTCTCTGTCTCCCATTAAGCTTGAGTTCCATGAAAGCAGGAACTCCCATTTCATTATTATAATCCCCAAACCTACCCCATACCCAATACATCATAGGTGCTCGATAATGTTTATTGAATATAATTTGAACAAGTCATGCCCTCATGTAGCTTATACCCTATTAGGGAAGCTTATAATCGGTGGTATTGAGTAATTCTCCCTTAACCTGTGCTGCTGACACACTGCCACCTAAGAGGCAACAGCAGCTTTAAACAACCAACTGCCAATGACGAAGGACTTGCTTCTGCAAACCCTGCATGCTAATGCAGGCTGTCAGCCAGGGAGCCCAGCAGAGCTGTGCTTAGCAACCAGTCCCTTTTCTATCTATTTTGGTTAGCTATGTCAAAAGTTATACTAACTTCATTCAATCAATGGCTTCATGTCATGAAAGAAGGCACAGCAAAGAGACAAGAAAACAGAATCAAAGGTATATCTATCTGCCCAACACCTCAAAGCTGTTCCAAGATGCTGCATTTCTTCCCTGGCACAGCCAGGGCAACACTGCACATGTGTTTACAACCCATTTGGGACGGGTCTTTTAACCAAAAAGAAGATGTCTTTGACCTTCATCTCCTTGGAATGAAAACCACAGAACAACTGACTGTCTATCATTCCAACCTCGTTTCTGTGACATTGAAACACTCATTTGGGAAACATGAAAAATAGGATTGATTCACTTTTTTTCTCCAACATGTTCTTGAAGACACTGGACACTTGGTAAACTCAAAGATTATTGAAATTTTATGCCACAAATGTTTGTAAGGTGGAAATGGAAAGATGTTTTCAATCTCAAAGTTTCTAAAAATAAAATACATACAGTACACAATCTACCTACTTATGCCTTTTCTGTGCCATTACTTCCACATGGTTGAAGTACATTTTCTACATTTTGAGTCATAGTATCCAGAAAAAAGCCCCTAAATGCAAATTCATAATATCTTCCAAACAAATAACTTGAGACCTTGACCAACAACAGCCCATTTGTTTTTTCCATTTTGGTTGGTGTATGCTACTTTAGTTCAATTGAGTTCAGACACAACTGAACCAGACCATATTATATCCCAAGCACAGCCCCCAGAGAGAAGCTTTATTATTACACATGTTCTATAAACCCCAATGAACAGGGAAAGAAATCCTGCTGTTTTCACTCAATAAATAGCCTATGCCCAAGTCAGCTTTAACTTCAAAATTAACAGTACCTGATGCAATCTCTAGAATGGAAGAAAAAGTATCCAGTGTATACACCCCTAACATGAGACAAATTCTTTATCATTCAAGTGAAGGCTACAACCCATTTATTGCACAGGAAGACGGGGAAAGGGCAGAGGGAGGGAAGAGGAGGGAGAGGGTGGGGGGAGATGGGACAAAGGGTGAGATCACATGTGTGATACATATTTGAAGGATCAGGAGAAAACTTCTAAATATGGATCAAAAATGTTTTCATATAGTAAAAAAGAAAAAAAAAACAAAAACAGTACCTGATGCAAATTTGAAGTGGAAGACACGACAGAAATCACCGAATCCACACCCCTTTTTTATAGAGGGTCTGAAGAGAGGGAGAGAGTTCTCTAAGTGCCCAGCTGGTGGTGAGAAGAAAATCCAAAACTGACTCCCTGCTCAGTACTTTTTCCACTATCGCACGTGGCCTCATAATTGAATTGACACATCAACATAATATGATTTCACTTGAATTGACACATCAACATAATATGATTTCACTTTAATACAGTTCTATTCATGCTTATATGCCCTCAGAATAAGGGTAGAATTTTGCGAGAGGCACACAAAAAAGTATAGGTCTCAGCCACCTCCCTCAAGGAGCTGGCTTGTTAGAGACAAAAGTCATGCATTTCTGAGGGACAAGTAGGGGGATAAGTGCTAATAGGTACAGATTTTCCTTTTAGAGTGACGAAAATGCTCTAGAATTAGTGGTGATGGTTGCCTAATCTTGTGAATACACTAAAAAGCACTTGTCTGCTTGAAAAGGGTGAATTTTATGGTATATTAATTACATCTCATTTGCTTTAAAAGTTAATTCCAAGTAATTAATAATGGGCCAGAGTCTCATGGCAAAAGATGGCTTGTACTACTAAGTGGAAATCAGGTAGACTGACTAACTGGTGCCGAGTCAGTCAAGGAAAACAAGAATATCAGGAAATGTGACATCTTGGCTGGTGGGACTAACATGAACAAAGGCAGGAGTGTAGGCGAATGTAACAGAGACACTTTGAGAAGAAAGATAGGTTCTGTTATAGTAAAGAATTATCCTCACATTCTTTGTGGGAAAAGATATTACCATAGGAAATACAATGCATTTTTTTAAAGATTTTCCAAGTTTTATTAGATCTAAATAACTCCAGGAACAGTGCTGAGCAATATGCCAGTTTTTAACTTTCCTAGTAATTCAACAAATAATCAAATTTAAAAAAACATTAAGTGAGGAAACACATTTTGACTTTGGATCCTTAACACAACCAAGAGGCTGATGGGGGACACACCAAGGGAAAATTCTTCACATATACACACAAGTTTTATGAATCATGAGAAGGAACTGTAGGAGATGGTCTAGATGTGAACTGAGTTTAGATACACAGAGGAAAAACTAAAAAGAGAAAAAAATGAAAGAGAAGATTCATGATTATATCATAAATTTATAAAATGTAAATATACAATCCTAGTTTTTTAGGTCAAAGTAGAATTTTTTTTCTCAAGTCAATGGCTAATCTCAACAAGGAAGAGGTTGCAAAGGACTGACTCTTCTGAAGAATTCATGAGACTGTTAAAGCCTGCAGACATGTCCCATTGGCCTATTTGAATCTGTTCCTTGTTCTTCTGTTTCTATTCATGTTAATGTGGCTCATCCTGACTTCAGGGCTATGCACACCAGACAGGCTTGGCCAATGATCTTATGCCCCATGCCCTAGAAAGAATTCAGCCATGGGCACATGCCCCAAGTCAACATGCAACTCTGGGACTTTTGCTATCACAGTTAGAAGAAGAATATCCTTTTGAATAAGGACTTCTAATTCTATATATGATGATAGTTGGGGGGTGGGGTGGAGCAAGATGGCGGACTGGAAGCAGCTTCTGAAAAAGGCTCCTGTCCAAAAGTGAAGATAACCTCCAGAAAATACACAATTAAGTTGAATACTGGGAGCCCAGCCAAGAGAGAGAAGTGATTTCTGTGGGTCACCTCTGCTGAGACTGGCTGTGACCCCAAGAAAGCAGCTTCAGGTACAAAATTCATCTGAAAGGGAAGAGTGTCCGTCTCCTCCCAAGAAAGTTCTGAGTTTCTTACTTTTCTGTTTCCTTTCCTTTTTTCTCCTCTTTTGCTCCTGTGAGTTTTCTACAGACAAGTGATGAACTGTGGACCTCTTATCTCACCCCATGGAAGAGTGCTGCGGGAAGTGAGGTGTGCTTCCACTGAGCACCCCGGTATGACTCTGAAAACTCTATTGCTAGGCAGAAAAATTGAACTGAAGTATGCCCACCATTCTGAATCTACTGTACACCCTTCCCCCCTTACCTAACAAACCAGAAGCCTAACCCCCACTGAGACTGAGGGAGGAGGTCCCTGAGCAGTGCCCCCACCCCACATGCTGGAACAAGCACCCCACCGGGAAAAGACTCTGGGGTGCTGTGGCGAGCCTCCCTCCCCTCCAGCCAGGGAAGCTGCAAGCAATGCCTGGCCCTGCGCCCTGTGCTTGCCGGACTTCCGCAGGCCCATCATCTGCTAGAAACTCTGACGGTGACTGCCAGACCTCTGCAGGTCTGCCCCCGGCCAGGAACTCCTCCTCCATCAACCGCGCTGGCTTCCACCTGGCACCCACAGGGCCTGCACAGGTCCACCCCTGGCCAGTATATCCCCTGGCAAGCATGCGGCCCTGTGCCCTGAGTGTGCAGGGCTTCTGCAGGCCTGCCTTCTGCCAGGAACTCTGCCTGCAACCACCAGGCCTCTCTAGGAACGCCCCCTGGCCAGGAATTCCCCAGCATCTGCCTGGCCCTGTGCCCTGTGCTTGCCGGGCTTCCACAGCACCCCCATAGGGCCCCCGCAGGTCTGCCCCTGGCTAGTAAATCCCCTGGTGACCATTCAGCCCTGCGCCCTGATCCTGCAGGACTTCCGCAGGCCTGCCTTCTGCCAGGAACTCTGCCTGCAACTGCCAGGCCTCTGTAGGCATGCCCCTTGGCTAGGAATTTCCCCTGGCAGCTGCCTGGCCCTGCACCCAGTGCTTGACAGGCTTCCACAGGCCTGCTGTATGGTACTGACTCTGCCAGCAACTGCCAGGCCTCCGCAGGTCTGCCCCTGGCCAGGAACTCCCCTGGCAATTGCTTGGGCCTTCTCCTGGACCCCACAGGGCCCCCACAAGCCAGCTTCTGGCCAGTAAATCCCCTGGCGAACTTGCGGCCCTGCACTCCCAGCCTGCAGGGCTCCGCAGGCCTGCCTTCTGCCAGGAACTCTGCCTATAACCGCCAGGCCTCTGCAGGCCAGTTCCCTGGCCAGAAACTCCTCCAGCACCTGCCTGGCCCTGTGCCCCATGCTTTCCGGGCTTCTGCAGGCCCTCCATCCACTAGAAATTCTGCTGGAGACTGCGAGGCCTCCGCAGGTCTGCCCCTGGCCAGGAACTCCCCCGGCAACTGCACGGGCCTCCGCCTGGCACCCACAGGGCCCCGCAGGCCAGGCCCTGGCCAGTAAATCCCCTGGTGACTGTGCAGCCCTGTGCCCTGAGCCTGCAGGGCTTCTGCAGAACTGCCTTCTGCCAGGAACTCCGCCTACAAATGCCAGGCCTCTATAGGAACGCCCCCCCCGGCCAGGAATTCCCCCAGCAGCTGCCTGGCCCTGTGGCCCATGCTTGCTGGGCTTTCATAGAACTGTCATCTTCTAGAGACTCTGCCAGTGACTGCCAGACCTCTGTAGGTCTGCCCCCGGCCAGCAAATCCCCCAGCGACTGTGTCTGGCAACCGCAGGGCCCCCGCAGGTCCACCCTGGCCAGTAAATCCCCTGGCAAACATTCAGCCCCGCGTCTGAGCCTGCAGGGCTTCTGTAGGACTGCCTTCTGCCAGGAACTCTGCCTGCAACCGTCAGGCCTCTGCAGGCCCACCCTGGCAAGGAACTCCCCCAGTGACCACCTGGCCCTGTGCCCCATGCTTGCCAGGCTTCTACAGGCCTCCCCTGTCCAGGAACTCAGTTGGTGATTATGCGGGACTCTGCCTGGCACCTGGAGGGCCCCTGAAAGCCCATCCTGGGTAAGAGATAGTCCCGGCCACCACGCGGGCCTCCACCTGGCACCCAAGGGGCCTCTGCAGGCCAGCCTTCTGCCAGGAACTCTGCCTGTGACTGCCAGGCCTCTGCAGGCTTGCCCCCAGCCAGAAACTCCCC
>CAUYON010084319.1:0-11072 GCA_963573935.1 Arctocebus calabarensis | reverse complement strand
GAAATGGCAAAGGATGACAAAAGGAAAGGCATAAAAATAATAAACAGAAATGAGGAAGGCCTCCAGGAAAGGCTTTATTAGATATGAGTCCAAAAGGACCTGAAGGAGTTAACAAGTTAGAAAAGGGCAGTGAGTGGAGTTAGTGATGATGGTCGGTAACAGTATGATCAAAATATTTCTGAATGTATATGAATCGTGCCCTGTGATTGCACCAATGTACATAATTATGATTCAATAAAATTATTAAAAAAAATTACTTTGAAAGAAGTTCAAAGCACAGTAAAAAAAAAAAAAAAAAGATGGAATCTAGGGAGAGGAAACAGCAACGGGGAAAACACAGTGTCTTGTAAGTCTTCCAAAGCACTATATTAAGATACATTGTCTCATCTAATAATTCAATTCAATCCTCAGTACTTCTTGGAAGCATTGATCTTGTGCAATTTGGTATACGCATTGAAAAAAAAAAGAAAAGTTTGTTATTCACCTGAAAGTCAAGTTTAACTGGGGTGTCTTGCATTTTTAGTTGACACATCTGGCAACCCCATTGTTGATAAGCATTATCACACAGAAACTATCTATGTCACTGGATAACTTGTGACCAGTCAATAATGTGTTAAGGTTAGTAGTATGAATCTCAGATTAATGAATCCAAAATTTGCACAAATTAGCTTCGGGAAAACAGTATAGGACTGTGAAAAGGAATTGGCCCAATTTGCATCTTGGTAAACAATAAGTAGCTCAGCCTAAATTAACCAGGCGTGGAAAAGTACAACCGGCTGAGAAGGTAAATGTCCATATATTGTCCAGACCAAGGATCTCCAACCCCATTTGTTTGTCAAGACTAATCAGGATTTAATGAAAATAGCTGCGGTCTTCGTTCACTCTTCCAGTCTCCATCACAATACAGACTACAATGAAGAGGTAAAGAAAATTACAGCAAAATCAGGTCAACTAGAAACATTGCATGTTTCTCTATTTAAATATGCCAGGAAAAGTGGAGAGTACATTAATGGTCATAGCAACTGGAGAGTTTTCAGTGGGGATCTTAGGAAATGCATTTATTGGATTAGTAAACTTCCTGGACTGGCTCAAAACTAGGAAGATTGCCTCCATTGATTTAATCCTCATAAGCCTGGCGGTATCCAGAATTTGTCTACTGTGCATAGTACTGTTAGATTGTTTTATATTGGTGCTGTATCCAGATGTCTATATCTCCGGTAAAGAAATGAGAATCATTGACTTCTTCTGGACACTAAGCAACCACTTGAACGTCTGGTTTGCAACTTGCCTCAGCATTTTCTATTTCCTCAAGATAGCTAATTTTTTCCACCCCCTTTTCCTCTGGATGAAGTGGAGAATTGACAGGGTGATTGTCAGGATTCTACTGGGGTGCTTTGCCTTCTCTGTGCTTATTAGCCTTCCAGTCACTGAAAACTCGAATGATGATTTCAGGTCTTGTGTCAAGACCAAGGCAAGGTGGAATGCAAACTTAACCTTGAAATGCAGAGTAAATAAAGATGATTATACTTCCACCAAGATAGTTCTCAACTTGTTAACGCTGTTGCCCCTTTCTGTGTCCCTGATCTCTTTTCTCCTCCTGATCCTCTCTCTGCTAAGACACATGAGACAAATGCGGCTCAGTGCCACAGGGTGCAGAGACCCCAGCACAGAGGCCCATGCAGAAGCCCTGAAAGCCGTCATCTCCTTCCTCCTCCTCTTTATTGCCTACTATTTATCCTTTCTCATAGCCACCTCCAGCTACTTTATGCTGGGGAGTGATTTAGCTCTGATTCTCTGTGAGTTGATAGCCCTAATCTATCCCTCAAGCCATTCCTTTATCCTAATACTGGGGAACAATAAATTAAGACAAGCATATCTCAGGGTGCTTTGGAAAGTAAAGTATATTCTAAACAGAAGAAAATTCTAACAACATAAACAGATCTGAAAAGAAACTATTATTTTCTAGGATATATGAAGATGAGCTTTCTTAATTATCTTTAGTTCTTACATGAATTACTCGTAAAACCTATTTAGTATAACTGCAGTTGTCATGTTGAGACTTATGTAGAGCTGACTTTGTATATCTTTACCTCTGTCTCTTGCCTCTCTAACTTTCTGTCTCTTCCTATCCCTTCTCTCATTCTTCAGAGCTGTTTCTTAAAACATGTTTCAGAACAGACACGAATTAATATTCTAATATTAACTGTGAGAGTAGAGGACATTTTCATATTTAGTTCTAAATCATTTCTCCAAATGCAAAGTTGTACGACTAGTTCAGAACAACTGTAATGGTATCTTGCTGTTATTTGCATCCTTGTGAAAAGCAGCTAGTTCATCCTTGTGGTCCTAGTTAGATTTTTTTTCTTCTCAAATCATCCCGCTCAAACTCCACCTTTGGAAAAATTTCAATCAGGTGACAGTTTTTAATAAAATCTTTGGAATTCTATGAATGTAGCAGAATTAAAACTAAGGTATATGTTGTGATTTAAATAGTATTGTCACAGTAAGTTCAAAGATCAAAGATCAGTGAATGAACTTTCCCCTCTGAAGGGACGGAGGGAAAAATGTATGCCCAGAGTTTCTGTAAAATAAGGAGCTTAAATAGAACTATTGATTATTCAGCAAAGAAAATTTCTCCACAAAAGATATGTGTAAGTTTGCTTTCAGTGAATTTTGACTGCACCACTGACTGTCAAGATGCTGTGATAAGATGGGACCTTCAATCAAAAGCTTATATATTGAGATGTTAACATTTCAAAACTTCCAAAGGAAATATTAGTTCAATGTATATCATCTCTCCATCCCAGGGAAATGTTGCTTAGATTGTATATAAAACATCTATAAGACATCTATTTGGGACATTTCGTTAAAAGCACAGTCATTTGTGTTGCCACAAAGATACGTTGGGGTGATCAGTGCTGTGCTAACCAGTATAAAATAGCTACGAACTTATCGATAAATTTGATAAAAATCACAATTAGTTTTGTATGTTAATTCTTCTTTGAATCTTACGGTGCAAAAGATATATCTTGATTAAATTGACAAATTAACAAAGATTTATGGAGTGCCTTGTGAGTTAAAGAAGCAACATAAAGTTAGATGCATGGGCTAAAACTTACATTTCTTTTAATATTGCCTGAAAGAACACCTCCCCTTCTCCCCGTACTCACCTAAGCAGATACCCAGTGTATGTGCACTCATTACTCATGGGAACAAAAGAGCCTCAAGGCTAATGGAAATCTTGGACATCCCACCTGTAATGTCTCCATATTGTGGATCCTAGAAACTGGATCAGCCACTTACATTGCAGACATAGCAACTTAACATCATATTTCTCTGTGAACAGCAGCCGGGCAAAGGATGCTGAGGTAGAAACAGTAGCAGTATTAGTGGCTTCTTACTGTTCATAATTCTCCTTACTGTTAGGAGAAGGTAATATAATCAAGGTAGCTGTATTTATCTTCTGAGAGTATTTTAATTTTAAGAAATTATGCCAACGTGTCAACTCAGGGTTGAAAGGAGTATTTGCACTGTTTCCTTCATGCCCCTCATTTAAGATGGAGTTTTTATGCTTGGTGCCTGTGGCTCAATGGGCTAAGGCACCTGGGCTGGTGGGTTCGAATCCGCCAAACAACAATGAAGGCTACAATAAAAAAAAAAATGTCTGGGCGTTGTGGCGAGCACCTGTAGTCCCAGCTACTTGGGAGGCAAAGTCAAGAGACTCGCTTGAGCCCAGGAATTGGAGGTTGCTGTGAGCTGTGATGCCACGACACTCTATCCAGGGTGACACCTTGAGGCTCTGTTTCAAAAAAAAAAAATGGAGCTTTTAGGTTCCCTTTAGGAGAGTGTGGTGAAGGGGCTACAGTCAACACAGGAAATTCCTTTCTTTATGTTTTTATTCCTTGCTTAATGAAAATATACCCATTCACATTTTGAATGTCTGACTTTTGGGCAGTATCCTGAGTGCTGGAAATACAGATCATGCTCTCATGAAATGTATAGTCACAGAAAACATTCTGTAAAATAAATATATAATGACCAAGTAAACAAATAATTATAAGTCATGATTAATGCTATTGAGAAGAACTGAAGGTGAGGGACAGATTTAAATTAACACAATCAGATAGATTTATCTGGGAAAGTGAAATCTGAACTGAGACTTGAATGAAAAATATAGCCATTACAATATTCAGGAGAAATGATATTACAAAAAAAATGACAGACCAAATGCAATGACATTTTAGGAGGAATGTCACTTAAGAAAGAGCAGTGAGGTCTGAATTACCAGAGCATGTGAGCAAGTGACTGACAGGAGATTATAGGCAAAACCATAAAAGGCCTTATAGGTCAGGAGAGGCAATTTAGATTTAATTTAAGTGTCATGGAAAGACATTGAAGGAATTATTTTTTAATGAATTATTTATAATACTTTTATTTCTATATAGAGTTAAGTCCACTTAGGCTATAGGAAGAATGGATAGTGTATGTGCTGGAGAGTA
The DNA here is from genome assembly GCA_963573935.1 of Arctocebus calabarensis. NCBI lineage: Eukaryota > Metazoa > Chordata > Mammalia > Primates > Lorisidae > Arctocebus > Arctocebus calabarensis. The sequence goes on along the minus strand of CAUYON010084319.1, from coordinate 6,573 downwards.
CAATTCAGAGGACTAGCTATTAAGTTATTAGGGTAAGTTATTATAGTATGCCACCATATGAGGCATTGTGGTTCAGTTTTGGGTGGTGGCAATGGAGTCAGGGAGGGTTTGTATGGAAGAATTCTATATATTATGTAGGTAAAGCTGATAGATTTGACTAGGTGGTTAAGGGAAGAAATTAAAGGAAAAGAGGATTCAGTTTAGCAACTGGGAGTACCTTGCTACTTAGAATTAATGGAGAAAGTGTTAATTGAAGGAGGAGAAAATAGAAATTAAAAATTCCATTTTTTGCATGTTATATATGACAGATCTGTAAAATAACTAAGTGAAGATGTCAGACAAGCAAACATATGAATCTATAACTAAGGACAGACACCAGAGGTATAACTTTGGGAGTCCTCAACATATAACAGGATTACAAATAAAAGCACTGTTGATAATGAAGTGAGACCAGATCTGAGCCCTAAGATGTTTGAATCTTTAGGGGTAACATTGAAGAGCATGAACCAGCAAAAGAAAATGAGAAGTAACTCTTAGGAAGATAAGAAAACAAGCAAGGAAAGTGTGGAGAGATGGAAATATAATTCAGAAAATTTAACACAAATGTTACTGTTATAAGGAGGGAGAGGTCACCTTTTCAAATGCTGCTGAGAAAAACTAAAGTTAACGTAGAAAAGTAACCATTGGATTTGGCAACAGAGATATGAGGTTCGACAATTAACTTCTATAACTCATCCTAGAAAAAGTACTACATTCCTCACTCCTAAATACAACTATGGTCATCTTCAGGGTGCTCCCCTGGGGAAGCTATCCACTGACACCAGCACCCAGTCCACCCTTCAAAGCACTATTTCTAGGATGAGTTCGTGAACTTAGTTGTTATATCTCTTAGGACAATAGCTCTAATGGTCTTTCCAGAAAAAGAGTTCAAAAATTGCTTTGAAGCATGGACTAACCACTAGTGTCAGTACATAGCTTCTCAAGGTAAATATCTCAAAGGTGACATTGCAGTGATATTCAGCAGTGAGATATGTAGCACTTTTTCTAGGATGAGTTTGTCAACTTAATTGTCCACCCTCATATAATTGGTAACGCTAACAAGTGCAATGTTAGTGATGTGGAGGAGCAGAATCTAGGTTCAGTGGGGAAAATTAAGAAGGAATGAAATGAAAAAAAAAAACATAGACCTAGAATATTTTTATTAAGTTTTGTTATTAAGAAGAATAAAGAATAGAGTATGGAAATAAGTCAAAGTTTCAATGTTTTCATTGGTTTTGTTTTTATATGGTATGATGTAGTGAATGGGAGCCAATTGAATAATACATGAAAGGGCCAATAATTGCTGGAGCAATTATATTAAAATCATGATCCTGACCTAAAAAGGTGAATCGCCAGACCTGAGATAAAGGCATTTATGTGGGTTAGTCTGAAAGTACCAAAGTCCTCCATTTCCTGAACCTTTAGAGCCACCAGAAGCAGAATCCTCCTTCCTGCAAGAAGAGAACAACCCTCTACTCCTGAATACTGTTCAACTAACTCAACCCAAGCCAAGTTAACTTTTTTCTTCTTGAAACCTGCCCTACCACTCCTCATTATTTCAGGCCAAGGTTTCGGCACAGGCCAGTTAAGTATAGTTTCTGTTCTGAAAGAATTAGCTTCATTCCAATACTGTCACATAGTGTTAATATCTTAGCAAGAATAAAGAAACATGCTGGAAATGGGTCACCCTAAAAAACCTTTCCACAAGGATTCCTCTTTATTTAGCTTGTTCATGGAGAATTCATTAACTTGGGGAACATTAATTATGACTTGAGACTCAATACTCTGGCAAGAACATATAAATTCAGACCTAATATTCTGTTCAGATGGCTCCATGAAGCCTGGACAAAATGATGATCTGGTATATAAGTTGGAGTTGTTGCAACTTCCTTGACATACATAATATTAAGAATAGGAAGTTCAGGGTGATGGTATGACAGTATAAACTTCACAAGACCAAAGAACCCACCATCTGGCTGTTTTGCAGGAGATCCTATAGGATGGTCCCTTCACTGAGACCACAACAAATGTAATGGTGAGGAGAGCATTGACGTTAGTGAGAATTCAGTGATAGGCTGTTCTTTGCAGGCTAGAGTCAACTGATGGGAGAGGCTGCCAAGAAACTGTACTCCCATGTCAAGGAACTTTTTGGAATTGTCAGATGCAGCACTCAGCTATCATTGCCATATCAGGCAAGAAGGCCAGCCAGATGCTAATCAGGGCACCCTGATGCATGAGAATCTGTGATGATAGCTAGTAGAAATGGTGCTCTAGAATGAAGATAGAAAGTCAAATAAATTGTTTCTTGAATTGTGTACTAAAAAATGAAATGTCAAAAAACTACTGCAATGGAAAGTCACTGCTTCTCCTCAAGCTTCACACTCAAAATTATTTCATAGCAAGTCCACTGATAGAAGAAGAGACTGGGCCCCATTGAGGAAAAACCTAGCAAAGCCACTTCAGCTTTTCACAGTGAGTGTTTTCCCAATTGGCAGTCTTCTCCAAAAGGAACTGCACTCATTTGACAGAGTAGGGAAAGAGTAATTAGATATTCTGAGAGCTTTTAAATATGGGGTTTGACTCGACACTAATATCAGGACAAATTAAATATCATCATGATCTTCCTGTGAGAGTGAGAGCCTACAGGGCACAGATTCCCCAGTGGTCCACATACCTACCTAATGGTTATTTCCCTAGTTCTCAAGAATAAAAGTGTGATAGATATACTTAGCAGCTGATAGACATACTATCAAGACTCTCAAATTTTAGGCGGACAGAATGACTCATCCAAATGGATGTCAGCTAGTTTTTTTCCTTAAGCTATTCAACTTTTAAGTGCATGTTGAAAGACAGATATTAATTGACTGGCAGAAAGGTAGAAAAATTATTCAGCTTCTTCAGAAAGCAGTTCTCTCATATAACAGGGGGAGGGTCAGGGTTTTGGTCAGTCTAATTCTGGCATCTCTGGGCAGATACTAGAGATGACTGTGATCTCTCAAGCTGTGTCATAACCAGCCATTTGGTTGCATCTCAACAAACAAAATATGTACAGATAACCAATTGTAAATTTCAGTCCATGCCCATTGTCAATCGTGATAATTCTTTTCAGATTTCTTCATAGAGGTCAGAAGAAGATTTGAGAAAGAATTATCCCTATTGACAATGGGAATAAAGAACCATGTAATCTGATATTTAACCTCTGTGTATGGTAGAATTTAAAATATTTATTCAAAATTTACATAGAATTCTAACATTTATCCTCAATCTCAATTGGGTAGTAGAATGCTTTCCATGACTAGATTGAAAAAAAATATTAAAGCTGTGAGAAATGCTCTGCCTGCAACGTTTAATATAGCAGAAGAAATGTATTTGGGGGAGAATTTCTCTGTTCCACTTAGAATTCTATCATTAAGCTCACATGGCCAAATATATGCAAACCAATTACTTCATCATCCTCTTCCTTGTCTTAAAATAATCATTCTGGTTGAGCCCTATTCTCAGCACTGGGGATAAAAAGGAAATGAAACATCATCAGTCACTAGCATTAAGAAATTCTAGTGGAATATTTTGGTTAGACATAATACATAATGATGATCACGCCCAGAAAAGTGGCAAAAGAAAGTGTTATGAAAGCTCAGGGCAGAAGAGAGAAAAGGTGAGGTTTCCTACAGGAGGTGGCATATGATCTGGATCTTAGAGGAAAAAAAAGCATGGAGAAAAACACGTTGACATGCATGGTTATCCATGCAGAGATCATGGTATCATCAGTGGTTCAGGAACACTGAACAATTTAGGACGGTTAATAAAGAAACGATAAATAAGATACAGTTGTAAATGCAAGTGAGTTCCAGATTGTGAAAGATGTTATTAAATATCCAGCATCCCCTCATGATCAGAACACTTAAGAAAATTGGTATAGAAGGGACATTTCTTAAACTTATAGAGGCTGTCTACAGCAAACCCACAGCCAATATCATATTGAATGGAGTTAAATTGAAACCATTTCCAGTTAGATCAGGAACCAGACAAGGTTGCCTACTATTTCCATTGCTCTTTAACATTGTGATGGAAGTCTTAGCCATCACAATTAGGGAAGAAAAGGCAATTAAGTGTATCCATATAGGGTCCGAAGAGATCAAACTTTCACTCTTCACAGATGATATGATTATATATCTGGAAAACACCAGTTCAAAACTCTTAGAAGTGATCAAGGAATACAGCAGTATCTCAAGTCACAAAATTAACACTCATAAATCTGTAGCCTTGATATATACCAACACTAGTCATGCTCAAAAACAGTCAAGGACTCTATTCCATTCACAGTAGTGCCAGAGAAGAAGAAATATTTGGGAGTTTACCTAACAGAGGATGTGAAAGATCTCTATAAAGAGAATTACGAAACTCTAAGAAAAGAAATAGCTAAAGATGTTAACAAATGGAAAAACATACCATGCTCAGGACTGGGAAGAATCAACATTGTTAAAATGTCCATATCACACAAAGCAATATATAATTTTAATGCAATCCCGATTAAAGCTCCACTGTCATACTTTAAAGATCTCAAAAAAATAATACATAGTTTTATATGGAATCAGAAAAAACCTTGAATAGCCAAGACACTACTCAGAAATAAAAAAAAAAAAAAAAGCAGGAGGAATCACACTACCAGACCTGAGACTCCACTATAAATTGATAGTGAGCAAAACAGCATGGTACTGGCACAAAAACAGAGAAGTAGATGTATGAAACAGAATAGAGAACCAAGAGATGAACACAGCTACTTACCATTATTTGATCTTTGACAAGCCAATTAAAAACATTCAGTGGGAAAAAGATTTCATATTTAACAAATGGTACTGGGTGAACTGGCTGGTGACCTCTAGAAGACTGAAACTGGACCCACACCTTTCATCATTAACTAAGATAGACTCTCCCTGAATTAAAGATTTAAACTTAAGACATGAAACTATAAACACTATAAGAAAGTGCAGAGAAAACTCTTAAAGAAATTGGCCTGGAAAAAGGAAAGATAACCTTCAGAAACTGCCCAATTGAGCTGAAGACTGGGAGCCCGGCTGAGAGAGAGAGAAGTGATAGCACAGGTCACCTCTGAGGCAAGCTGTGACGACCAGAAACCAAGCTTCAGGCAGAAAAACTGAACTAAAGTTTTCTGCCATTCTCAACTTCCAGGACACTCTTCCCCCCTTACCTGATGCATCAGAAGCCTGACCTCTGCTGAAACCGAGGGAGGAGGACTTGAGCAGTGCCCACTCTCACTACCTGGCAGATCAGTCACCTGCCAGATAAGAGACTCGGGGCCCCATCAAGCCCGGGGACCCCTTGCAGCTCCCATCCATGCACCACTGGGCCTTGGCCTGCCACCTACAGTGGCCAGGAACTCCGTTGGGACTTCTGTGCCCTCTGAATTTCACCCTGCAGGGCCTTAGCCTGCTGCCAGCAGCAGCCAGGAAGTCAACAGGGACTCCCCCATGGTGCTGATCTGTGCCCTGCCTGGCCTCTGCCCACACCGAGACCCCTGCCCAGCTCCCATCCATGCCCCAGGCCTGCTGCCCACAATGGCCAGGAACTCCACTCCTCAGGGACCCCCTCGTAGCCCCAATTGGCACCCTGCCAGGTCTTGACCCACTGCCAACAGCAGCCAGGAAGTCCACTCGGACTCCCTCCTGGGGAGATCTGTGCCCCACCCAGCCCCAGGCTGCCACCCACCAGGACCCCCTTGTGGTTCTGATCCATGCCCTGCAGGACTTGGCCCTCTGCTTGCAGCAGCCAGGAACTCTACTGGGCCTTGGCTAGGGCCCCATTGGGACCCCCACGTCAGGCTTTCACCTGACACCCACATCAGCCAGGGGCTCTGCCAAGAACCTGCCAGGCCTCTGCCCACCTTCCCAGACCAGGAACTCTAGAAGCCACACAACCCACCTCCTCTGCTACCCTCTCTGCCTCCCCACTGGCGACAATTTAGCCAGGAACCTAGGAGGCTGTGTGATGCATCCTCTCCCTCCAGAGCCATTATCCCAGCCAGAGACTGCTGGAAGCACGGGCTCCTTTGCAAAAGCCACTGGGTGCCCCATCTCAAGCCCTGCTGCTTGATCTGGGTGTGCCACACTCTGGAGCTGCTCCTGCAGCCAGAACTCCTTGGGTGGGGCAGTCCCAGAGGAGCTACACACGGTCACTCCCTACAAAGATCCAGTAACAACAGAGTGATCCTGCCGGGGTTTGATTTGGAAGACACACCTCCCCAACTCTGAGGACAGTCATAGGCAACAGAGAAAAATAATTATAAGGTGGAATCAACAGAAAAACTCTGGCAATATGAATAATCAGAGTAGATAAACTCCCCCAAGGAACAACAAGATAGATACAGCACAAGATCCCTTGCATAAGCAAATGGCTGAGATGTCAGAAGTTGAATTCAGAGTCTGGATAGCAAATAAGATCAGCGGAATGGAAGAAAAGATGGAATTAGAATTTCAGGCAGTAATCCAAAAGATGACCCAAAAGATGTCTCAAGAA
>CAUYON010084314.1:0-31738 GCA_963573935.1 Arctocebus calabarensis | reverse complement strand
TTTTTTTTTTTCAGGGGAAAGCACGAACACAGTCCCACACTACCACAAATTATGCAGTCGAGTTTCCCACATTTGGGGAAATCGCAGGGGTCAGCACATCCGGAGTGCAATGGATAAGCCTCGCCCTGGGAAAACCACCTTCGTGATCATGGTATCTCCCCTGCCAGGTAAGTATTATACTACATTTTTTAATGTATTCATCAGATGATGAATGAACCTGATGCTGAACACAGGTTATTTCCATATCGTGGCTATTGTGAATAATGCTGACTTCAGACAGCTCAAAATACTGATTTCAATTCCATTAACTATGTACCCAGAAGTGGAAATGCTGGATCATATGGTAGCTCCATTTTTTTTGTGTTTTGAGGAACCTTTACACCGTTTCCAAAATAGCTGCACTAATTTACAATGCCACCGACAGTTTACAAGTTTTTCCTTTTCCACATGTTTGCCAACACTTACCTTTTACCTTTTTTGATAATAGCTAGTCAATCAGATGTAAAGTGGCATGTATTTGACTTGGGTTTTAGTTTATGTTTACTTTTCACAATCCATTTGCTATTCTCAAACTTCACCTTCTTTGCTATTTAATCCATATCTGATGATTAGCAAAAAGAGTGTTTTGTCATATACCTGTTGCCCATTTGTTTATCTTCTTTTGAGAAAGTCCTATTTAGGCCCATTGCCTATTTTTTAATGGGTTGCTTGTTTTCTTGTTATTGAGTAGTTCATCCCAGAAAATGTCCTATATAGCTCATGCCTAAATATCAGTACAGTTATCAGATGACTAAAGAGAGTACTTTGAAGGTGACTGTAGTGATATTCAGCAATGAGGTTGTAGGCCTTTTTCTAAGATGAGTTGGCAGACTTAATTGTCCAAACTTGTATTAATCTTCACTTCTACATTAATCATCAAGGTTTGGATGAAATTATTTTTTCACATTGTTCAATTCTTATGAATGCCTTAAGTTATGTCAATGTCTTTAATTCAGTCAATTCTGAAAATTAAATTGTTTCATTGTCACTCTATCCTTCTCCTCTTTTTTATTAGTTCATTTTTACATCCTCAATATTTACCTTTCAACAACTCTGAGACTCCAATATTTTCATTTTCTCATAATCTATTGGTTATTCCCAAACTTCACCTCCTTGACTGTCTAACCCATATCTGACATGGTTATTATACTAGAGTTCTAAGCACTGTAGAGAAAAATCGTACCAAGAGGAAAGATCTGGTCTCATACTCCTGAATGCTAGATCTGAATCTCCAAGCTTTTCTCAGTACAATAGGGTTTCCTGTCTTATTTTGGTTCTTTTCTCTCTGAACTTAACAACTCTGCCTAATTTTTTGTAGATAAGAAGACCCATGCATTTCTCTTGAAATCTTAGACCATCAAGTAAAACTCCCCACAAACTCTTCTGTCCTTGTCACTCTTAGGTGACTCCTTCTTTCCTCTTTTTCTAGGAATAAGTGTCTAGGGCACATTCTCAAAATGACACTTTGGATCCTTTGTACACTCTCCCATGACTTGCCTCTTTAGATGCAATCATAGTAGTCTGAAATGAAAACAAAAATTTAGAGAGTATGAAACAGTGTAAATATAGCCATATCAAAAAAAAATTTTACTAACTTTGATTTTGAACATTGAATCTTTGATTTGATCTTTATATGATAATAATCTGATAATAAAATATGCTATAAAAATAAAAATAATTAAGAATTTATTTTCAAATTTTTACTTTTAAAATTTTGAAAAGTTTCATACTTCACAATTTGATATTGGTAAAGTCAGATAAATTTCAGTTATCCATATCAAACTTGGAAAAGCTTTGATTAAGTTTCTTTTGAGTTCCAATGGCTAGATTTCAGGACATAGGGGACACAACCTCTGTCATGTCTTTTATGTCAAGACAGGCGAGTTGGCACCATGAAGGGGAGCAATTATTCCCTTGCAGTCATTGCTGTTACATGATGGCTTCCAAAAATATGACAACACATTGAAGTAACTGTGAACCACAAAAATATATCCCACTAAACCAAAATTAAATGTATTTCCAACTCAACTTCCTTTTACCAGATCCTGAAAAATGTCTGTGGCCACGACAGTGCTACCTTAGATGAAAAGGATGTGTATCTAAGGGAGGTCTAAGTGGAAAAAGACAGTGGTCTTTACAATTATGGTTCAAATATCTTACTTTTGCACATTTTACAAAAACATATGACTATACAAACACATTACTAGAATTTGGTCTCAAGGTTTTGAAATGCAAGCTCAAGTCAGTGGATGGGTCCTGCAGCTTCATTAGCTTCATGATAAATGTTTTTGTGAATATATACTGTGTTAATATATTATATTTTTATATCAACCCCCATAGTTTCCTCAGTTATTTTCTTTGTATTCTCTTACTTTTTTTCTGTTTTGTTTTTGAGACAGAGCCTCAGTCTCTTTCCCTGGGTAGAGTGTTGTGGCATTATTGCTATAGTGACCTCAAACTCTTTAGGCTCAGGAGGTCCTCTTATTTCAGCCTCTGAGGTGCCCACCAAATTCCTGGCTAATATTTCTATTTTTAGTACAGATAAGATCTTGCTCTTGTTCAGGCTGGTCTCAAACTCCTGCACTCAGGTGATCCATCTCCCTCCACCTCCCCGACTGTTAGGATTACAGGATTGCTGTGCCTGGCCTGTCTTCTCTCCACTACTCTGTGAAGAGAGATGTACAATTTAATATGTATCCTCAGAGTCTATTAAAGTACTTAGCATTAGATAGTCATTAGAACATAAATGAAAAATGGTTTATATTTTTGGTAGCTATAAAAATGATTATAAGCTATAAGAGCATAAAATAAAACTATAAAAAACCCACAAATTAGAAGTACAGTGGGAACCTACTGTGAAAGATCTGGTAAGATATGACAGTGGTTGGACAAGGCTGTTGGCAGTGAAGATGGGAGCAGAGCATGCTTCACGATGTAGCTTTTGGGGGCAGAGTCAGCAGACCTGATTAATAAGACTAAGCACAGAAAAGCGGAGTAAAGTCTGAGTTCCCCACTGGAATATTTGGAGGAGGAAACTAAGGGGAGCAGAGATCAGATGGTGTTACTATGGTAGGATTAGGAGTGGAAGATTAAATAGGCTTTGGTTGCTGACATGAGGTGAGGGTAATTTAGCAATTGGATATCCCTAGTGATGGAGGCATGTGACAAAGTGGTTCTGGGAGAATCATTGTTAAAAAACAGTAGTTATTTAAAAAGGTAGTTATGTATTTTATAGTCGCTATGTGACCTTGTGAGAAACATGTCTCCTGTTAACTTGGAAGCTTGACTTTATATGCATCTGTTTTTCCAGCCCAGTTAACTGTGAGGTTACTTTTTCAGTGTAAGTTGATTTTTAGATTTTCAGTTCTATGTTTCAACTCTTGTATAAGGAGGGGAAGCAGCCATGCTAGTAGACACGGCTGCCTTAGGAAGGAACCAAGGAAAGCTGTCCCAGTGGCAAACAATGGAAGGTACAGTGGCAAGGGGTACTTGCAGGCAGAACTTTGACAGGTGTCTTTATTTATTTTATAATAGAAAAACATAATCAGGACACTATTCACCCCTCTGTACTCTCTGTTCTTTGAACAAGAATTTCTGCTTTTACAAGTCTATCTCAGGAAATCACACACAGATGTACACAGGTTTTATACAAAGATGTTCATCTCCACGTTATTCATGTTACTCAGACATCAGTTATGTTAGTGATGTACTTTGAAGTTCCAAAAAGATTAACTCAATCTCCCTCTTTTAGGGGGATATATATTTAAAATATAATTGTTTTGCATTGACCACCTTTTTATTCTCCAAAATTTTCAACTAAATTCCCTTTTGGATCTGAGTTTCTTTCTCCAGTGGAATTTCAACTTCACATACACGTAACCTCCCCAGTCTCCTATCTTTTCTCTATTCCATTATAACCCCATCTCATTTTCCTTGATTTATATATTTTCTAAAGTGCATTTATGCCTGCATAGTAGTCCTTCTTGTGGTTTTCATAAGTTAAGTTCCTTTACTTTGTTAAAATTAATTGAGATAGACTTTCTTTTTTAAAAACCTTTCTGCCCCTCACTATCATCAATGCATTTCAAGCCCCTTCCCACATAGGCTTTCATTTGCCTTCACACTCATGCTCCTAACCTGGTTTGTAAACATGCTCACAGGATTAGTAGATGAAATTCTAGGGGCCTGTGTTGAATTACGGGAAAAATAATTTTCTCTTTATATTCCCTAATCTCATAGAAATAGCCATGATTTCGTCACCAATGGAAATTTATTTGACCCTTTCATATCACATTAAATATTGTAGAGATCTTGAAATATTGTTTACTTTGTCACTCCTTTGAAATTGGGGTTATAGCAAGACCCACCACTGTATCTGTGTATTTAAAATATAAATTAATAAGTCCACTCATTTCAGTATAATCGGTTTTCTTTAGAATTTTCTGTATTTTATTTTGCTTGTTTAAAAGCACTATTGTGAGAAGCAATCCATGTGTGATAATTATGTTCCTTCACCATAACACTGAGGCGATCAGAAGACCTCACGGTAGACCATATCTCTGTAGGTAGAATATATGTCTATACTTTGGGGTTTCTTCATACAGCCTAACAGTAGACCATATCCCTGTAGGCAGAATATATGTCTATAGTTTGGGTTTTCCTTATAAAAAGAGTAAACTGGGCTTCCCTTTCCTGGTGCATTGTGAGTCTTACAAGATACAAAGAGTGCTGGCTCCTTGGCATCCACAGTGAAATGTAATTATGCATTCCCTAAGTAGATAGCTCCATAATGAAATGAATAAAATAATAATAATAAATGAATATAAAAGTATGCATTTATTTTATATTGGAGAGAGGGGAAATAGTGGGGGTAAGAGATGAGAGAGAGAGAAAGCAGAGATCAGGGGGTGAGAGAAGGGAAGATGGGGGAGAGAACAGTGGGGCATCCCAAAGAAGGGAAGATTCTCAAGACTTTAAAGCTCTTTCTTGTGTGATCCAGAAGGAAATCTTTTTATGTGTTTTCTTCTCCGAGATCAAATTCTGTAATGTCATAACTATTTTGTTATCAATAATATAGATTCCATTTATTAAATGTCTAATATGAATCAGGTATAAAATAAAATGCTATGAAAAAATGTAATTTAAATCTTTTGAAAACTAAAAAAAAAAAAAAGATCCTAAAATTGGTGCTATTTTTACTACAGCATACAGATAACCCAGCCAGAGTTAGATTCAGAATAAGTGTTGTTTGACTACAAAATTATATACTCCACCCATCTGCATACTACATTCCTGTATGTGAACATGCCAAATGCAGTTGTAGAGCATCCAGTGCTAAGCTGTGTGGTGAGGATACAGAAATAAATAAGAAAATATCTCTACCATGTAAGCTAACATCCATGCTCACATCAGCAAAAAATCTATAGATTCAATAAATACAGCTTTCCAGGTCATCACACCAGAAAAATGGGGTATCTCTTGGTTGTGTTGAGAAAGGGATTTAACTTTTTACATGGAGGTTAAATCAAATGATTGCAAATATACAATAAATGTATTAAATTGAAAAAGATGTACTTAACACAAGAAACACCTTTATATAAACGTTGAGGGACTATTTAGGGACTTGCGATATTTGTTTTTAGTATCACTGTTGCTTATTTCATCCTGCAATTTCTGGTTGACATCATTTTTTTATGTCAATATTCTTCTCTTATATGTTCCTCTTTTTTTTTTTCCTTCCAGTTTTAAAATGTTTCCTCTAAGGAGTAGAACTTCTTTCTTTGCATCTATTTCCATGTCCTGAAATTATAATTCTTAGGTCTTTCAACTTGCCACTTCCAATAATGATGTGGGAGAAAAACAAAGTATTCGGTAAGCCAGTTGGCTCCATTTCCATCATAAGGAAAACACTACATCTGGTTTTTGGATTAAACTGTCCTTATAAAACCATGACTATTTAGTTGATAGGGAGAAAAAAAGTATAATTTACATGTTTTAGTTATTCTTGCTTTAGAGGACTTCAGAGCCTTGATTCAACCTTGAGTTACCCTTGGAAAAAATACTGAGATTTTCAATCTGATGGTTCTAGCCAGCTGTTTTCTTTTAGACTGGCAGCATGATGTTTGCCAGAGTTAGAACCACTTATGCCAATCCTTGTTAGAGACATACACTGTTTGCCCCACACGCTTGTTCTTCTTACATAAAATTAGTTGCAATAAACACTCATCAAAATTGTAAGTTAATTCAGAAAATATTTTTTAATCACTTGTTCTGTGTATTGTTTAGTGCTGGTACTGTGAAAAAGTATGAAGAAATTTACCACATGGCCTATGGCCTTGAAGGGCTTCCAGTTTCATAGTGGAAGGAACAGGAATGACAAAGGCTATAAATAGTTACAAAATAAGAATGGAGATCTGTAATTCCAAAGACATGCAGATAGATTATCAATATGAAACGAGTGAAGATGGGTGAGGAATTTTAAGATGGGTGAGGAATGTGTATGGCTGAAGTCATCATGGAGGATGTGAAAAAATGTTACAAACTACATAAGTGCAAAGAAACCCTTTGCCCTTATAAAAATGGTAAAAAAGTGTTTTTTTATTTAAATTAGTGAATTCAAAATAACTCACTGCTATGAAGACATATACTACGTGACTGTGAGAGAAACATTTCCTTACTTCTATTTTTTGAATTAATAAAGACTTACTTAATTATTTAGCAAGTATTTAAAATTTTACAAAAACGGCTTCTTTGAGTAAAAGAGATGGATGAGTTGCTACTTCAATACAGAAACTGAATAATAGCTTGTGTTTACACGGTTAATATTTAAAGTTGCTTCTCATAAAAATTTCATTCAGAGAGCTATCCCTGTGAATTTGAAGGTATAAATACTGATGATCTCTGTATATTCATGTTTTTAATGTGAGTTTCAGAATCAAATTAAGAATAAAGAAATAGTGGTGTATACCAAAAGATGCTCATTTGTAAGTCAAGTGTCCAATACATTTTCAAGGCTAAATATCAGTTATTTGATGATTCCTTCTAAAGAATTTGCAAAACGCCAGTTTCATTTTATTTTCCATTTAAAAAAATCCCAACAAAACAAAGAGGATACAAATGAGGAAAAACACTGCATTATTGAGAAAAGTAAATAGGAAAAGTCAATTTTTTTATATTTGAGCTGATATTTGTAAGGTTATTAGAATATTTGAAATATAAAATAAAATTTAAGCACCTGCTAAACTAAGTTTTCTTGAATCATGAAGAAATTAATATTGGATAGATATGAAATTTCAAAGCTTAGTTAAAGACAACTAATTTTTTTGTTGTCTTTGTTAATTTTAAAATGAAGTTAAATATTGACTTTTTTCAAAAAGTCAGTTAAGTTTTTGAGTACATCAAATTACTTGTATTAGGTAGTTACTTTGTCAATAGAAAATGATGGCCTGAAGTGAGGGAAAAAATACAAAAAACAATAACCCCCTTACTAAAAATAAAATAATTTAAAATGTAACTCTGTCATTGTAGCATTTTCCAGCTCTAATACTATTGAATGTAAAACTTTTATGTTTTCTTGATTAACACTTGATAGCACCATCTTACATGGGGAAAATTTTACAAAATTGCTTTGCTAGAAATAGATAAAATTGAAAGGATTTATCATGAAAGAAATGCCAACCACTAGCAAGTTAGGGGTTTTCATCAACAGATGGCTCTTAAAAATCTCAGATTTTTTCCATCTGTAAATGCTATGATGCCATTAAAAAACCCTCAGATAACTAGCATATTAATATAATTATTAGCTCTTTGAAGATATTTACAGATGGGAGTTTTTCAGTATTAATAATTTGTTATTTTGATCTGGTAATCTAGACAAATATATATTTTTTGAAAAGCTAATTTTCTAAGTAACTTAACAATTTGAGGTGGTGAAAGTGTTCTTGATACAACATTTTTTAATGTAGCACTATATATGAGATAATTAAATCTACATTTTGAATAGGTTTAGAATGTAGCATCTTATAAATGATCTTTAAAATGATTTTGTGTTTTACATACAAAGAACAAAATGGTTATATTTCTACGTATTCAATATATATAATAGAATTAAGTTGTAGATGACTTTTATTCATAGTTTATGTAAAATAAATTACTGAAAAGAATTTAGTGACTGGGAATTTTATTACAAAATATATGGATTTTACAGTGAAATACCAGGTCTTGAACTTTTAAAATTAGATTTCCATCCTGTCTTTGCTAATGCCTTCCTTCATTAAACACCAGATACCAAGATAAATGTGGTTTCCCTTGTACTCAAAGACACTAGTCCCATAAGGCAAACAGCCAAATAAACAGATGATTAATTTAAAATATTGGAGGTATGAAGAGGAATGTGCAGTTTCCAAAAAAGAATTAAATGGTGAATGTAAAGATGAGATAATTAATTTTACTGAATATACCAGGAACAGAAAGCCATTGAAATATTAGGAAGTTGAATGGAAACAAGGCACTGAAATTCTAAATAAAATTAATGATTAACAGTAAGTTATCTCATTAAAATGTACCAGTAAGATTCCTAATTAAAATGTAAGTAATTATAATTGCTTATTGTGTTGTTCTAATTGTTTGAGTGACATTTACAAGAAACCCATAGAAGGAAGGGAATCAAATTAGTAAAGATAATAAAAGCCTCTTCAATAGGAATAAAAGGTTTGAGAAAACTAAGTAAACAAACATAAGCTATGACACACTCTTTTCAGATATCTGAATGACGCTGAATATAAAAGGAAGATGTTTCCGTAAAGAGAAAAATAAATTAAAAATAGATTAAAAATATTAGGATAGATTTCTGTTAAATAATAGAAAAAAATTATAAAATACTTTAAACAACCTAACAACCCCAATTTTGTTTGTTAAAGTCTTGAACTCATCATTCTATGTATTAAGGCAGGTGCCCCATGAAAGTATAGTAGTAGTAGTACTGGGGAAGAATTAGAATAGGTAACAGTGGTGTTAGTAACAGTAGTAATAATAATGATTGCAATTCTTCATTTAATGTACCTCACTATTTACATGTTTTTGCTGTTAGAAATAAATTATTTTTATTTCAGAAAAGAGCAAGTAAAACACAGAAACCTTAAATACTGACAAAAGCTGTCTATTTAGTAAGTGCTATGTGGATTTCCAAGGTAAGCTCACATCCAGTACTTTGCTCTTTATAGCATACATCTAACAAATATTTTCACCAACCCTAATGGTAAAGGAGTTTGAAATTGACTGTACAGAGGTCTCTGGGAAAGAAATTTACTGTAGCCCAAGGTAAAACAAACTGAATTTTTGTGTTTTATTTTAAAATTTAGTAAAATCTTGTAAGTGCTGAAATATGTGCATGATATTTCAGAATTAAAATTTAAAATATTTGTGGTGAGAAAACTCATGCCCCAGTTCTCCTCTTTAATTGAAGCCAGGTGCCACATCATAACAGGGTTGGGTTAAGCATCAGCGAGAGATAGCAGACTGTCCCTTCTGTGGCTGGTGCTCTCCTGTGTATCCAACACTCTCACCTTTTACAGAGCCTCTGGGAATTAAATTGCTACTCAGTACTATTATGAAACGAATTCATAATCACTCACACTTTCATATGGAAGATAAATCACAACTATAGCCCTGCAGGAAGGAGAAATGAGGAGGGAGATGGGAGGGGATAGGGGAAGTTTGATGAGGGACTATAATTGGTGGGACCATACCTATGGTGCACATTGCAAGGGCGCATGTCAAATCTATTAAACATAGAGTATAAATGTCTTAACGCAATAATTAAGTAAATGAGATGAAGGCTATCTTAACTAGTTTGATGTAGGCATTCCAAATTGTACTTAAAATCAGCACATTGTACCCCATAAAAACATTAATGTATAAAAAATAAATAAATAAATAAATTGCTGTTTCTAATGGTCAAAGGTGAGGGCGTGTATATGTATAATTTGTAAGTATGTCTTGTCATCAGGCAAGTCCTTACACATGAATATTCTCCTTGTACTTCCATGCTCAGTGTTTTAAGCCCATATAAGAAGAGAATGAATTCCCACTCAGGATTAATCAACCTCTTCTTTTTCTTCCCTTTGCTTCTACAAACTTCTCAATCAATCTCTCTCTCGCTTTCTCTCTCTCTCTCTTTCTTTCTCTCTCTTTCTCATTGACATTTGGGATTCAAGGAGAAGAAAATGTAATTTTTAAAAACACAGTAATTAGCCTGGAATCTCTTTTTATCCCATTTTTCATTTTCTATGTTGTTCATTTATTAAGGATGCTTAGGAAAGGAAAATTCCTTAGTCCCTTACTCATGCCATCATGACATCAATGCACCATCAAACTTCTATATGTACATAATAATATCCTGGGTTTTTAAAATAAATTGCCTATATATGCTTGCATACAGAACTTTTTAATTTAATTTTTTTTTAATTTTTTAAAAAATACTGAGTGGTACTAGTAGTACCACTCAGGAAGTTGCTTGTGCTCATCTTATTGTTTTGATAAAGTACCTTCTGAGGTACTATGTAATAAACATTACAGTAAACATTATAGATGGTATTTCTGCATTAAAAGAATACATATGTGTAAGATAACATCTGAAAAACTTAAATCCTACATGCTTTTGACTTTTGGATATGAATGCCTTGTACATATTAATTTTCTGCTCTAACAATTTGCTCTGTTGTCTAATGTGTATGTGTGTGCGGGCATATATGTGTGTGTCTGTATACAGGAATATCTCATTTTTTATATTTCACTTTATTGTGCTTCACAGATACTTTATTTTCTAACAAATTGATGATTTGTGGCAACCTTACATTAAGCAAGTTTATTATAGTGCCATTTTTTCCAACAACGTGTATTCACATTATGCTTCTGCGTCACATTTTTGTAATTCTTGAGCTATTCCAAACTTTATTATTATATCTGTTATGACAATCTGTGATCAGTGATCTTGAAAGTTACTATTATAATTATTTTTTGGCATCACAAACTGCATTTGTATGAGAGTCAACTTAATAAATGTTTTGTGTGTTCTGATTACTCAGCTGACTGGCTGCCTCCCCCCACTTGGGTGTTTCTGTCCTCTGAGACACAATAGTATTGAAATGACCCCAACTAATAACCATCCAATTGCCTCTGAATGTTTCAGCAGACCGAAGAGTCACATGTCTCTCACTTTAGAACAAAAGTAAAAAATGTTTAAGTTTAGTGAGGAAAGCATGCCAGAAGTTTAGCTAGCCAGAAAGCTAGACCTCTTGAATCAGTTGATTAGGTTGGGAATGCAAGGAAAAGTTCTTTAAGGAAATTAAAAGTGCTACTCCAGTGAACACACAAATGATAGTAAAGTGAAACAGCTTTGTTGTTGATAGAAAGCTGGATTGGTGTTAAGAGAAGATTAAATTAGCCATGTTCCCTTTACCAAACCTAATCCAGAGCAAGGCCTTAGTTCTATGAAGAGTGAGATGGGTTAGGGAGATACAGAAGAAAAGTTGGAAGAAATTAGAGGTTTGTTCACGAGGTATATGAAAAGAATCCTTTTTCATAAGATAAAAGTGCAAGATGAAGCAGTGAGTGCTGATGTAGAAACTGGCAAGTTATCCAAAAGGTCTTGATAAGATCATTGACAAAAATGGCTATACTAAACAACAGATTTTCAATGTAGATGAAATACTCTTACTTTAAAACATCAGCAACAAGAACAGACATCTTTAGCATAAACAAACACATACAACAATGGGACAAAATAGAGAATCCACATATAAAATCACCTATCTACAGCTGACTTTACAAAGCAGATAGTAATGCACACTTGGGATAATAAGACCTATTCCATAAATGGTGCTGGGAAACATTGATAGACACATGCAGAAGAATGGAACAGGGTCCCTATCACTAACCATGCACAAAAATTAATTCAAGGTGGATAAAAGATTAATATGTAAGGCATAAAATCATGAGAATCCTAGAGAAAAATGTAAAAAAAAAATTCTTCTAGATATTGGTGTAGGCAAAGAATTTATGAATAAGACCTTAGTGACAATCATAGGAACAACAAAAATAAATAAATGGGATTCGAATAAGCTAACAAGCTTCTGCCTAGCTAAGGAAACAATCAATTGAGCAAACAGACAACCTTATAGAATGAGAGAAAAGATATACATCTGATAAAGTGCTGATAACCAGAATCTACAAAAAACCCTTATGCAAATCAGTGGTAAAAATAACCCATTAAAAACTGAGAAAAAGATATAACAGAAACTTTCCAAAAGAAGACAAATAAATGCCCAATAAATATATGAAAATATGTTCAACATCACTAATCATCAGGGAAATTCATATTAAAACTGCAATGAGATATCACTTTACCCCAGTCAGAATAGCTTTTATTAATAAGTTCCAAAACAATAGAGGCTGGTGGGCATGAAGACAGAAAGGAATGCGTAAACACTGTTAGTGGGACTGTGAAATTACTGTGAATGGTCTCTATGGAAAGTAGTTTGGTGATCTCTCAGAGAACTAAAAATAGACCTACCATTTGATCCGGTAGTTCTACTACTGGGTATCTACCCACAGGAAAATAAGTCTTTCTGTCAAAAAGACACCTGCACTTGAACCTTTATTGCATCATAATCGACAATTGTAAGGATGTGGAATCAACCCTTGTCCTTATAATGTGTTTTGCAACAATTTGGTCAGAACTGGAGACCATTCTAAGTGAAGCATCTCAAGAATATATAAAAAAAATACCACTTGCACTCTTTACTATACTGGAACTAACTGATGAACACACCTATGCACAGATGACAGTAAAATCAGTGCAAACCGAGTGGGCCGGGGAGACTAGGGAGGGGGAGGGCAAAACACCTAATGGTACAATGGTACATATTTGGGTGAGAGTCAGTTATAGGTATGACTCACGCATTACAAAAGTGATCCAGATTATCAAAAACATTTGTACCCCTTTAATATTTTGAAATAATAAAAAGTGTCAACATCAAGCAGAGTTTGGAAAAAGTTGATTCCAATCCTCATGGATGACTTGGAGGGGTAAAGACTTCATTGCAGGAAGTAACTGCAAATGCGATAGAAATAGCATGAGAACTAAGATTAGAAATGGCCCCTGAAAATGTGACCGAATTTCAATAATCTCATGATAAAAATTTCACAGATGAGGTATTGCTTCTTTTGGTGAGCAAAGAAAGTAGTTAATTACTGGGCGTGGTGGTTCATGACTGTAATCCTACCCCCTGGGAGGTTGAAGCAGATAGATCCCTTGAGCTGTCTCTACTAAAAAAAGAGAGAGAGAGAGAGAGAGAAAGGAAAAAAAAATAGCCAGGCATTGTGGAGGGCATCTGTAGTCCCAGCTACTCAGGAAGCTAAGGCAAGGGGATCTCCTGCACTCAGAGATTTGAGGTCGCTGAGAGGTATGATGCCATGACACTCTACCCAGAGCAACAGAGTGAGACTTTGTCTCAAAGGAAAACAAACAAACAAACAAACAAAAAGTTTATTGAGATGAAATATAATTCTGGAGAACTTTTAGAAATGATAACAACAAAAGAAGTGACAACAAAAGAGTTAGACTATTTCATCAATTTATTTGATAATCTGTGGCAAGGTTTGAGAAGATTGACTCTAACATTGAAAGAAGTTCTACGTTGGGTAAAATGCTATTAGATAGAAACATATGCTATAGAAAAATATTTCATAAAAGAAAGAGATCAATATGGCAAACTTTATTGTTGTCTGAAAAATTGCCACACCCACCTCCAACCTTTAGCAACTACTTCTCTGGCCAATCAGCACCCATCAACCTCAAGCCAAGAGCTCCACCAACAAAAAGATTAGGATTTTCTAAAGAAGATGATCATTAGCATTTTTAGCAATGTATTTTAATTTTAACATGTGTACTGTTTTCTAGGAAATAATGATACTGCTCACTTACCAGACTACAGTGTAGTAATAGCCCTTTTATGTGTACTGGGAAACCCCCAAAAGGTTGAATGGCTCACTTTATTTTAGTGGTCTTGCACCAGACCTGCAATATCTCTGAGGTATTCCTATATATATATATATATATATGAAATAGTCCAAGTAAATAGTCTATTACAATATACAAAGTGAAGTTTATTTCATATTATTTTGTTTTATCTATGACATAAATGACACACAAGACAATATGCAATATATAATAAGAGATGTTGTTGGATATGAGGCACTTGAGCTTAGATTATGGCTACCATCATGAATCCTCCATTCTCTGATGTGAACATTTACATATCTAATTTAGAAGCTGTATTGTATTTAAAGACCTACAGCTAGCAAGGGTAAAAATTAAAAGCACTATCAATTCTTATGCTCCAGGGCAATAACTTCTTTCCATATGGCTTGAAGAAAAATATACCCTATAGAGTAGTATTAGATGCATTAGCAATATTTTATGGCTTTTTGAAAACACCTGGCAATAGCAACCATTAATAAAATAGTCACATAAATAGTCCAGTTTTTATGCCTCTGGCAATCCTAATGGGAAAATTTCAATTTGTATGATAATAGAATTCAATGAAATATCACATTTCTGTAGATTTACAAAGCACATGAAATTTAGGTTTTCTTGTGAAGTATTAAACAGTCCATTTTTCAACATCATTTTATAAATTTCCAAATATTACAGGAATATAAAAATATTTTTTACATAAATTGCTTTTGTATTACTTGAGTCAAATTTAATTGTGCCCATTACCCAGATAGTATGCATTGTACCTGTTTTGTATGAATCTACCCATCCCCTCTTTTTCCCTCCACCTACTTGATTTCTCATAAGGGTAATTTCCGTGTGTGCACATAAATGTTGACTGGTTAGTTCCAATTTAATGGTGAGCACATGTGGTATTTATTTTTCCATTATTGTGATACTTCACTTAGAATAGTCTCCAGTCCTAGAGGTATTCATTGACCATTTTTTATGGCTGACTAGTAGTTCATGGTGTGTATACACATACACACACACACACACACAAACATACATACATACACTTATTTTGTTAATCCACTCATGTATTGATGGGCACATGGGTTGTTTCAACATCTTTATAATTGTGGATTGTGCTGCTATAATTATTTTAGTGCAGATCTCTTTTTTATAATAACTGCTTTTCCTTTAAATTCCCAGTAGTGGGATTGCTAAATCAAATAGTAAGTCTACTTTTGGTTCTTTGAGTATCACCATACTACTTTTCATAGAGATTGTACTAGTTTGCAGTCCCACCAATAGTATATTGCTCCACATCCACACCAGCATTTGTTATTTTGGGACTTTTTGATAAAAGTCATTCTCAGCAGAGTTATTAATATCTCATTATGGTTTTGATTTGCATTTCCCTGATGATTAGAGGAGATGAGTGCTTTTTTTATGTATTTTGTGGCCTTTAGTCCATCTTCTTTTGAAAAGTTTCTGTTTATGTCTTTTGCACTTTCTAAGGAGGTTGTTTGATTTTTTGTGTGTGTTGATTTGCTTGAGTTATTTGCATATTCTGGTTATTAGTCTTTGATCAGATGTATAGCATGCAAATATTTTCTCCTGTTCTGTGGTCTATCTATTCTATTAACCATAATGACTATTTCCCTGGTTGTACAGAAGCTGTTTATGTTGGTCAGGATCCATTTATTTATTTTTGTTGTTGATGTGATTGCTTTTAGGTCTTCTTCATAAATGCTTTGCCTAGAATGATGTCTATAAGAGTTTCTTTCAACATTTTCTTCTAGCATTCTTATAATTTCATGCTTTAGGTTAGGTTTCTTATACATTGTGAGTCAATTTTTCTGGGTGATGAGGTGTATGGATCTTGAGTCAGTTTTCTACATTTGGCTATTGAATTTTCCCAGTATAATTAATTGAATAGGAATTCTTTCTCCTAGTGTATGTTTTTGTAAAGTTGTTAAAAAATCAGATGGCAATATGAAGATGATTTCATATCTGGGTTCTCTGTGTTGATCATGACCTATGATTCTGTTCTTGTGCCAGTACCATACTATTTAGTTATTATAGCCTTGTAGTATAGCTTGAAGTCTGGTAAAGTAATGCTCCCAATTAGTACTTTTTGCTTAATGTTGCTTTGACTGTATAAAGTCTTTCCTGGTTCCATACAACTGTAGAATTATTTTCTCTTGATTTGCAGAAAATGACATTGGTATTTTAATAGCGATTGCTTTGAATCTGTAGATCACTTGGAGTAGTAGAGAAATTTTAAACACTTCTTCAGTGTTTCATAAGCATTTAATACTTAAATCAAAGTAAAAACAAAGACCATATGATATTCTCAATAGTCACTGAAAAGGGATTTGACAAAATCCAGCTCCCTTTTATTACAAGAACACTAATAAAATAGGCACAGATGGAATTTACCTCAAAATTATAAAAGCTATATCTGGCAAGCCCACAGTCAACCTCATACTAAATGGAGAAAATTTGAAAGTCCTCCCACTTAGAACTGGAACCACAAGAGATTGTCCACTGTCACTACTTTTACTCAATCTAATGTGGACATCCTCATCAGAGCAATCAGACAGGGGAGGGAAATCAAGGATATCTAGGTGGGACAGAGAGATCAAGCTATCATTCTTTGCTGATGATTAATCTTATGTGTAGAAAACCCCAATGATTCTGCCAAGAGACTGCTGGAATTAATAAATGAATTCAGCAAAGTCTTAGATTACAAAATCAATACGCACAAATTCTTAGCATTCATATATACCAATAAATGTCAAGCTGAGAACCAAATCAAAAACTCACGATCTTTCACAATTTAAAAGAAAAGAACCAAATACCCCTAAGAATATATTTAACTAATAAGGTGAAAGATCTTCAGTATCATTTTAACACACACATAAATATTATGATAATTTGTAATGTTTAAAAGTAAAATTAATTACATTTATTTACTTCATTATTAAGCACTAAGATATTGTCATAAGCCACTAAAAGAAGGATATGAGTTGATATATTCTGATAAGTACAGAAATAAAAGAAATGTAAATTTGTTACTTTTGTAGTATTGTTTCAACTTTGATGACTACATTTTATTCAGACAAATTAGAGTTCAGAAGAATTAAAAATAGAACGTGGAGGCATTCAATTCTGAAGAGTTGAAGATTTGAACTCTCTTCAAGTGAATTCTCTTCAATTCTAAAGAGTTGAAGATTTTAAGAGACACAAAGAATAAAGGTACGCAGGTTGCATTTGATGAACTTTGGGGATATATACACTATTTTCAAGCCCATGGTGATAGATTTTGAGAAAGAACACCCTTCCCATACATGTGCACACACACCCACACTCATATGTACACACTTGAGAGGGTTGCAATGTGTGCATCCTAATATTTGATGATTTTTATCAACCTGCTTGAGTAAGAAAAAGATATAATACTTAGAGAGGAGATGATTTGATAGAAGAATTTGCTGATAATTAGTGATGAGTTCCCAAGATCACAGTAGAAGAGTCAGTGAGTTCAGAGAGGATGTTAGATTGTGAAAGAGTAGATGGGAGGGAACCTGGGAGGTTTGGTTTCTTATTATAGCAGAAGTAGCTAGGGGTGCAGGTTCTAATAAGATTGCTTCTATATTAATCATTTGGGATATGGTTTCTTATTTCTAGTCTCAAAAATTCTTTCAGGGATTGGTCTACTAAACAGATCATAATGGGGAAACAGTGAATGTTGGAGGAAAAGTGAAGGCTTTGCCAGGAACTTGGGACTCCAGGAGCCCTCTTTTGTATTCTGGCAGATGAAGCTATGGAGGCCAGATGAAGCCATGAAATTTTCTAAAACACACCCCTACACAAATTACTGTTGCCATCCAATGAAGGTAGCGTTCAAGAGAATTTGTTTAGATGTAGATTTATTTTAATGAATAAATAGAAAGGAAAGAAACAATCAATTTATATATTCATTTTATCATTTAACAAAGATCTCTAAATTTCTACACAGAATTATTCTAGGTGTAAATCTATTTTCAACATTTTCATTTTGATTTTAAGTTTTATTTTCCTAATGGTTAAAGAACTTAAATCATTTTTTCATATGCCTAGATGACATGTGTATACACTCTTCAGTGAAATCTCTGCTCATGTTTCATATTTATTTCCAAATTGGATTCTTTTTAAAAAAAAAATTAGCTTGGAGAGTGATTTTATGTTCCAGATAAAATTCCTTTGTTAGGTATGTGGCTAATGAGTAGTTTCATCCAGATTGTAGCTTAGTTTTTGGTCTTTATGTATATAGTAAGAGTTTTAATTTTAAGTAAGTCCAGTTTAACAACATATCTGTTTATAAGACAAGATTTAATGTCTATGAACTCTTTGCCTATGCTTAGACTCATCAAATTTTCTCCATGTATTTTTCTGAATTTTTTTATAGTTTTACATTTTATGACATCTGTCACCCAGTGATCCAATTTCAATTAAATTTGTAGAAGATGTGAAACAGAGCTGCTGCTTCTTTCCTTCCTCATCCTCCTGCTCCTCCTCTTCATCCTACTTCTCTAATTCCCTTTTGCATTTTTATCCAAATCAGCCAAGAATATTAGTGTGATCTAATTTGGGGTTCTTTACTCTGTCTCATTTTTCTGTGTTTGTTGGTGCATCAATACCACATTCTCTTAATTATTGTGGCTATAAAATAGGTCTTAATATTGGACAGAGTAATTAACCCTTTCTCCATTTTCAAGATTATTTCATCTAAAAGGCTATTTCATCTGGCCATTTGGGTGTTTATTTATTACAGCTTTCTTGGGGGTTTTCTATGTAGATGATCATCATATAGACAGTTGTAATTATTAGTAATTGGTCTACCTTTGAATACATTTTACAATGAGAATGAACTTTGTATCAACAAAATACCTTCCTTAGATTTGTGATAGGAATCTCACTAATTCTGAACATCATTTCAAGGAGAGTTGGTATCTTTAGTATGAAACTGTATTGAGCTTTTCAGTATAGGAACATGGTTGATCAATTCACTCGGATGTTTTAAAATTTTGCTCATGAGAGTTTTGTAATTTTAAATATACAAATTCTGCTCTTGTTTTTTTTTTAAATTTACTTATGTATTCTATTTTATATGGAGAAATTTTAAGTGTTGGTGAGCTTTTAATTTTGGTTTTCACATATTTGATGTTAGTATGTAGACATGCAATTGATTTTTGTGAATTCATATTGTATCCTGTGATCTTGCAAAACTCACTTATCAGTTCTGGCAGCATATTTATGTGTTTGATTATTTATATTAGCTTCTTTGGGATTTTCAATGTGAACAATCACATAGACAACTGTATTTATTTTCAATTTGTCTACTTTTTATTTCTTTACCTTTCCTGGTTGCAAGAGCTAAAAGTACAGTACTATGTTGAATGGCAATGTGAAAGCTCACATTTTCGTCTTGCTTTTGATCTTAGATGTAAAGCATTCAGTCTTTCACCATTAAATATAATGTTAATCTAGATTTATTTGTTTTTAAATTTTACTTTATCCAATTCTGCTGATATATCTGTTTTCTGACAAAGGTGAATTAGCATCAGTGCACAGCTTCCCAAGAGGAGTATTTTGAAGATGACTGTAATGATATTCAGCAATAAGGAATGCTGCACTGTTTCTAGGATGAGTTCATGTACTTAATTGTCTGACCTTGTATTTTTCTATTTTTATTTTTAGTAAGCTGTATGAGTCTGTGTATTTAATTTTCTTTGATAATTTATCTTTGGCTCATAGATTTTTTAAAATATACTGCATAATTGTCACATATATGGAGATATTCCAGGTGTCTTTGATTCCACTGTATTAGGAAAACACTTATTTGAATGATTTCACTTATTTTAAATTTGTTAAGGTCTGATTTTAGGCTCAAGATATCATTGTGAATATTCCATGAGTGGTAAAGAAGGATGTAATTTGCTATTGCGGATTTATTTATTTCAATTAGGTCTTGTTGGTTTGACTGGATTGTTGAGTTTTTCTATATCCTTGTGGCTTTTTTGTTTGTTTATTTAATAGTTTTATCAATTCCTGAGATGGCATTTGAATGCCTAACCACACATTTGGATTTATGCATTTCTCCTTTTTACTGTATAAGATTTTGCTTTATATATTTTAAAATCTCTTTTGTTTGGAGATAAACATTCAGATTCATTATGTCTTCTTGATAGATTTAGCCTTGTATCATTATGTAAATATCCTTTTTTTCCTAAGAATATCTTTACATTGAAGTCTGTTTATCTGCTATCAATAGAGCCATTATTTCTTTTTAAAAATTATGTTTGCAAGTTAATTTTTTTTATTCTTTTACTTACATTTTGTCTAAGGAATTTGCAGGAAACTTACTGTAAATACACACATCACCAAGTTGGGTCTAGTTCCTTACTCCTTTCTGCTAATCTATGTCTTTTCATTGATAGATTCAGACAATATAAATTTAAATAATTATTAATATTTTTTGTAAGTCTTTCATTTCATCATTTGTCTCTAGTTTGTTTTATTAGTTTCTTATCCCCCTGTTTAACTTTCCTGTTTTCCTGAGAATACTTAATTCAGTGTGGATTTATTTTTATATCCCCACTATTATTTACTAATTACATGAATAAAAAGCTAGAAAACAAGGGAATTAACATTAATCTATTAATGAAACATTTGTCTACAGATATGAAATAAATTTAATATCATTTTTATTTTTTATATGCAGAAAATAATGGTTAAGTGTAAAGTAATAAAGATAACATGAATAGAACAATTTTTTCAATAAATTAATAAAGCGTTTGAAATTCTGTCAGTCATTTTAGCATCCACTTATAAAGCAAGCTAGAAAAGTAGTAATATGAAATGAATATTTTTAAGAGTAACCTTTGATAAACAATCTTTTAACGTTCAACAAGTGAGACCATTTGATTAATGACATCATATACTTGTTCAATTAAAAAGAAATAATCTTAATGAAGAAAACAGCAAAAATCAATATCCCTAATATAAAGTGTTAATATTGTATTTCTTAATTTTGATACAGTTTTAGCCTTAAGAAGAATTTTATATTTTTTACTGACCATTCTCCTACTCAGTTTTTATCTCTATTCTCTTTCTCTGTTCTGTTTTCAGGTATCTTATGACTACTGGAAATTTCTTTTTTGTTCACTTGTTAATGAGCAAATTTTTCTGAAATATAAATTCCCAGGTACCTAGGTATGTAGGTATGCTGGCTGTCCAATTCCTGCCTGGCAGTTCCCTAAGAAATCCGACTTTCATTACTCAGAGAAGGATAGGTCGTAATCATGACAAAAAGGAAAATGGATATTCTGTCAAAGATGTAATGTCTCTCAAATTGCACAGATAGTCTCTATGTGTTAATGAGTTACCCATGATTCCACATTCTCTCAATTTTGTCATAAGGTAGCAAACGGATTCTTAGAGAAAACCTACATTTTAAGAGTTGACAACTGAATTGAGAACAAATGCTGCCCACTCACACAATTCAGAGCAAACTTACTATATTACATTCTTCAACCAGACCCCTTAAGCCACTTCTGAGCAACCTCTACCATAGATCATCTTTATATATTTTTAACTGTATAAAGAATTCATTTCTTTATTTAAAAAATGAGAATTTTTAAAACCCCTGGTGCCCAGTGAATATTTACTCCCATTATCCACCATTTTGCCATTTCTACTCTAGATCGTTAATTTTTTCTTCTACCATTCTTACAGAGTTCATATTGCTTCATTGAAGAAGTGGGAATTCTAAAACTCCAGAGGTCTAGTGACTATTTACTGCCTGGTGATTTATTTCATTTCACTCTATAGATTTTATAGGTTCGCTTGTTATGGTATGTGATAAATATGCTTTGTCTGAGCTATAGTTTTGGGATAACCATCAGGTTGGGAGCCCGCAAAACAATTAAATCACTTCTCATATTTTTTAATGACTATAGGGAGCTCATTATGTCTAATTTTACTGAAAGAATATAAATAGATATGAACTTCCAATATCATTTGAATCCCTTCTAATTATATTTTTGACTTTTAAAAATATACATACTTAGTCATTATAATTTTAGACATTATTTTTACTACATTGCTATGTCCCAAAGTTGGAATTAATTTTTTAGTTTATTTCATTGATTTCGCAGTGGCAATAAAGGAGTGAGCAGAAATTAAACCCTCCAGCTCTTCCAAGTTAAAATTTACAAGAATACATAAAATAGAATACTTGTACTCTGGAAATATAAAGGCAGATATAAGTTGCATTGTCTCATTAAATATGGCATAGTTAATAGCGTCAAAATTTCAAAGTATTTTACAGACCTTCATCTACATTCATGATACCCACTTGCACTTGATATTACAGCATAAATGTAAACATAGCATGAAACCTTTAGTGTAGAGGAAAACTTTATTATTTCTCACTACATTTATTTTGTCACATTGAGAATATGTTTTCTGAAAGAAGAATTCTGCCATTGTATTTCAATATAGTATAGTTTTTCCATAGCTAAATACTTCTTTTGGTAATAACAGATGTACTTAGGGAAGCTCTGGGATGTGGTAAAGGTAAAGGGCATACATGTCCTATCAAATTAATAGTTCAATCAATAATTTTCTGATATTCACACTTTCACATGTTTCTCAATTCCTTATCCTAAAAGTCTCCTCCAATATAATAATTTACAAAGAATAAGAGAACGAGAACAAGAAACTCATACCACAATGGAGGAAACTGTAATTTTGTTAATTCTTTTTGTTTTAAACATTTTTAATGCAAACTTTTAAAAATAAATGTTTTGTGTTCTTACAAATATAAGAAATTATGGAAAGCCCTGTAATAATGAAAAGCAATTATTGAAAGAAAACCTCACTGAGTTTTTAAATACTTTGATATATTTTGTAAGTTATTAATGGTACAGGTGATGCTTAATATCTGTGAATATATTTTTAAAATTTATTTTCTTTCAATCTTTGACCACTTCTGGAAAGCAAACCAATATTGTTATACTGTCTTTAATAAACATTTGAACTAAATTAGTGAAAAATACTATTGGATTTGGCTGTACAATATTTTTTGTTTATTAGTGATATCTCACAAGGAAAGTTATATGCAAAAGTGAGTACAGATATAATTTTATTAGCTCAGAATACAATTAATAGCAGTATATTTCTGAACAATTTCTATTAATTAAAAACATAAATCATCAAAAATTCAACATTTATTTATTCTTATTATGACAGTAAATAGATTGCTAAATTACCTCAGGACAAATATTTTTCTATTTATAGTGGTCTGAGATATGCCTATATAAAATGAATGAATGAAGGTAATAGAAATTTAGTATAATTAATAAATTATTATTGTTGAAATAGGCAGAAGATAAATAGTTGTTACTTAAAATTTAGTTCAAAACATTCCCATCCATATTATAATTTATAGGGCTTTGTGGATAAATCATAATTAAGAATTACCATAGAGATTCATTACAAAAATAAAATGTAAGTAAAGTTGTACTTACAATATTAACATAATCAGTAAAGGTTTATTTTAGTATATTAGCAT
This sequence comes from Arctocebus calabarensis, assembly GCA_963573935.1. Lineage (NCBI taxonomy): Eukaryota > Metazoa > Chordata > Mammalia > Primates > Lorisidae > Arctocebus > Arctocebus calabarensis. The sequence goes on along the minus strand of CAUYON010084314.1, from coordinate 8,075 downwards.
GCTTATAAATGTGTATCATAAATTTATAATGATAAAAATATAGGGTATTTAAATATCATTTATTGTACAGAGTTCATTCTCATATAAATCTTTAGAGGCAAATAATTCCAATGTGGCATTTGATACAAAGTAACATAAAGATTGATTTTTTTAATCCACATTTTTTTTTCAAACATCATTGAAATATTTATTAAAACCAAAGCAAGAGGGAACAGAGCTGTTAAGAAGCAAATCAAAGTGCAGGATAGAGGGTTGGTTTAACACCACAAGAGTCCTCCTCTCGATCCCCCAGTTTTATTTTGTAAAATTGGATATTTGGAAGATTAATGACACCATTTCTAATCACTCTTAGTCTCACTTTAAGTCTTTCTGTCATTGATTGATTCATTGTTCATTTCTGCACAACAGAGTTAGAGGTAATTATATTCCACTGTTCTGATAAAAAGGCAATTATCTTGTAGACGAGCAATATTGGAAACAAAGTACTAATAAATAATAATTCTATTCAAACTAGTAAAAACAGTTTATAAAGATTATTTCCCAAATTCTTCCTTGGAAAATGAAGATATTAAACCTGTATACATGCAAATAAATACATTAAACACACAAATATTATTAATAAATAAAACCATTTTCACTTTAAGGAAAAATCCAGAAAGAATACAGTATTTTCTCCTAAACATCCTCCAAATTAAAAATAGAAGTGAATTATTTAGATAATAACAAGACATGGATGACAATTAGAGTCACAAATATTTCCCTAGCTTTTCCTACTTCTCAAAAAATGATCATGAAAATATAGGAGGAAAAGAATTAATAATCATGATGTTCAAATATAAGTGCTAGGGCAGTGTTTAAGTCATTCAAGAAAAGTTTTTTAGCATTTCTGTATGTGACTGTGACTGTGTGTTATATGTGTGTTTGTCTATGGGCATGTTTAATATTAGAAGACTAAAACTTCTTTCAATGTATTTATTAATTTTATTATATATTACTCCTATAACTTGAGTTAGTAGCTTTTCTATTGACAAAAGAACTCTACAATAGCTTTTATTTTCCCTTATGTAACAACCCAGAAAGAATCATTGTTGAATAGGTTTATGGCCTTTGAGCATAGATAATTGTTCATAAATCTTCAGCTGGCCCAGCTGGTTTTCCATATGACTACAGAAAAGCACCATATGGCCTCAAACACTCACAGGGATCCTCAGCACTCACAGGTGAGAGATTAAAAATCTGTCACAGTATTAAGAAGCAAGCTGCTCTCAAACTAGTGGAAAATAAATGATATCTCCATACAAAGTAAAACTGATTGTTATTTCTGCGGTTCTCATTTTTTTTTCCTGATAGGAAATTTTCATATAATTCAGGAACCTCAATACTGAATGGAATTACATTTTAAAATCTCTGTACATTGGAGAAAAGCAATGTATTGCGGCTTGTCTCAGTCCTAATACAATCAGGAACAAGGTTTGGGACTTATCACATTTCCCCCCCCCCTTACTCTTTTCTGCATAGTAGCATCATTTTCTTAGATTTTATTCAAATGGTTGGAAATAATGGCTTCCAGATAACTCCTTTCTCAGATACCTTTCTATTTCTTTACTGCAATGGGACCTAATCTCTATCTTTAGCTCAACTAATTTTGTGGCAGGATGAGTTGTGTATATTCTTATACCTATGGCAAAAAAAAAAGGTCCCATTATAACGTGATGGTTAAAGTGGAGAATGAAATGTTTCTCAAAATATGTAAGTTGATGTTTCTAGAAGACAAATTCATCGTTAGAAAGATTACTATGGTGATCAGATCTCCCTGCATAATCACTTACCTAGGAAATATGGGCTACCCCATCACACAGAATAAGAAAATGCAATTATATGTAAAATGTACTGTAAACATTACCATCTTTGGCTTGAGGCATCAGAGACCAAGGCCATGGGGGAGTATACAGAGCTAGTAAAATAGACCCAGACATTACTTGTCCCTCTTCGGGACCATGTTCCAGGTATCCAGGACCTTAGTACATCTTGGCCAGGACACAGGCCATGTTACCAGTTCTTCTGTGGGCCCCCTTTTTAACTTTTTTCCTTAGGAAAAACAGAACACACTGATGTGTATACATTAGTGGGACCAAAGAATAGTCAACGGATGTCTGGGTGGACCCCAAAAGTAAGAGCTGGAATGTTTAAACATAAGGAGCATAATATCCTTTCCAGTACAAGGGCAGGGATGGGAATATAATGAGAGAAAGCTGCAACTACTACATATTAGTTTTTGTTTATAATGAGCATTTACTCTAAATATGATTGCATCAATTTATTGAATAAATATTTAGTATATACATGGCAATACATAGTACTATTACAATAACTAATTATATATTTCAAATTATTTACGATCTAGTATGGCAAAAGCGTAATATCTGAAGATATTTATCATGCTGTTTTTCTGGTTAAAATTTAAGAATGTTATATGATGTATAAAAGTAGGGTTGTATTATTTTGAAGGATTTTACATTGATTAAAAGATATCACTATCTTTTTTTATATTTCTAAAGTGGGCTTCCATATAAACCAGTTTGGCATAATTGTTTATAAAATAAGTGTGAAATGAAGAAACTACCATCTGAATCTATGCTATATTACTCTATCTTAACTATTTATTTAAAAATTTGATACACTCCCAAAATGAGTTTCTGTTATCAAAATCATCTTTAGAACTCAAAACATCTAAGACAATAAAAAGTAATAATAACTAGAACATATAATAAAAATATAAAGATTATTTATAAAGGACTTCCAAATATGTGTTCCTAAAATAATTTAAAGAGTTTTGAGCATTATACAAACATTCTTAAAGATAATTTGGTAAGAATAGAAGAAAGAGGGAGAGGGAAGGAGGGAGGGAGATTAGTGTACTCTCCCCTAACAGGCACAGTGTAAAGATACGTGGCTCACCTCCTGAGTGAAGCGCTCAACTCAAATTGGTCTTTAGCTACCAAATGCAAGCAATGAAATCTAATCATTTGTACCCTCATATTAATTTGAAACAAAAATTTAGTAAAGAAAAATGAGTTTTTCTATAATTGTTTCTTCATTAAATTCAAGCCAGTATAATGCACATCCTAAATTATTTATGAGAAGTTTAAATAAGGAGAAAAATGAATAAATACACTCTTCATAGTGAATAATGTACATTAATGGATAATTCATTACAAAAGCAATTTTCGAATATTTCAAATATCATAAAATTGTAGTTTTGAAATATTATGTTGTAATACTTATTCATAAATATTACATATTAATTAATTATGATGTTTTATTTGTTATGCATGCTTAATTATACCTATATTGGCAACAACTACATAAAAAAATCTGAAAATATGACATTGGATAATACTGTAATATAAGAGAAATTCAATGTTAAATTTCATTTAAAAATAATAAATGAATGTTATAAATAACTTTAATTGCAAATTTATAACCTTCAAAAATAATGTCCCTTTGTTATGAGTCTTGAAATTATGAAATGTTGGAGTTATTGGAAATTGCCTGATGTAACTCTGGCTCTGAGGCTATAGAATTGAGACTTTAAGAATGTAATTGCAATAGCCTTTTCCAAGTGATAGATTTGGACTTAGATGGGAGAAGGAGCTGACTACCCAGGAGCTCCCAACTTCACACTGCAAAAGTGCATAGCTTAGAACTGCTTCACCAAGAGACTGTTTTGGTAGTGGGTTTAGGCACAAAGATGATGAAACTGAATAAAAATTTCATATTATAATCTATCTAGTTGGACAAGTGTGTAAATTTGTCTACTATGTGAGGCAGCCCTGGACAAACCTGGACCATGCAATGAAAGAGTACCCTCTTCTTCCATAGATGCCACCCCCAATGTCAGCTAATCCTCAACTCTATGTGGGATCACTATATGTGATAATTGCCTTTCTTATGCACCTTGAAACTTTACATTCATCAGATATACTTATTTTGGCAGTAGCTCAAAGCAAGCATGATCAAAATAGAATATATACACCAGCTTCTTTTTCTCACCTATGCTCTTTCTATCATGACTATTACAACTGTTGGCTTAAGAGTCCCAGTCTAAAACCTGGAAACTGTTCCATTCTTTCCTTCTATCTACACCTCTTCATATTCAATTATGTTCTCCAGTTTCCACATACATCACACTCTTCTGAGCCAAATCCATTTCCTGATTGTCCCCATTATAAACTAGTGCATTGCTATCACCGTACAGTAGTATTGAATGACAATAATTTCTTTTTCTCACATCTTCCTTTGTGTAACCCCATTCTCCATCTGTAGCCACTATGGTATTTCTAAACTAGGAAGTGCCTTAAAACCTCAGTGAGGCTTATGTGATCCTCCTGTCTTGGTTCCTGCCATGTACCCAGCCTCATTTCTTGTCATTTCCTCCTTCACATCCATTGTCATCCATATTGAATTGTTTTCACATTATTAATAAACCAAATCTGTCTTGCTCCTGTGCCTTTGCACATTCTCTTTTCTTGTTCTACTCTTCTCTCTTTATATAGCCAATTTTTTCTCATGCCTTACATTTAATTTCTAATGTTATCATTTCAGGAAATTCCCCAACCATCTCTAGGTGAGATTAAGTTCCTATTGTACATTCCCATTGTTCCTCTTGGTTTCCCAAGTAACATGCTTTAGTGAAGTTTGTTCAGTACCTTTCTCCCCTGAAAGACACGAAAGCTGAAAGAGGGTAGTAACTGTGTATTTCATATTTATCACTATTTCTCCAGGGCAGGATAGTAGCTCTGACATATAATTGTGCAAAAGTTATTTGCTAAATGGATATTTAATGTTGCACAGTGGTTGACTTCCATCAAAAGACAAAATTATTTGTAATTCTGAGTTAGAAAAAAATCCTTTGTAGTGGCAAACAATCATTTATGGGTTTGACACCAATAAGGAATACTCTGAAATGATTGTTCATTACTAATTACATAGATTTTTTTGCTTATCTTTGGCAACTTTGTCTACAACTATATGAGAATGCATCACTGAGTCTATGTCAGATGTAACTATTAGTTGTTTAAATGCACTTTTTCCCTAATAGTTTCTTTCTGCTACTATTTTTCAATTTGCTCCATCCAGTTCCTACAACTTAAAAAAAAAAATATCTAAGAATTCAGAATGGCATCAATTGATCTTACCCATATTGAGACAAAGGAAAACAAAAATGTACATGTGTATAATTCAGAGGAACATACTTTCTAGAGAAAATATTTTTCCTACAACACATGGTGCCTCCCTAACAGAACAACTCTGAATATATCAAGGGAAAAGAGTTGATGAAGGAGTAACTGGAGATCTAATATTCTTTTCTCAAAATATTCAAACAATGCAGTTATATATTTTGTCCTTGATGTGTAAAGGAATCCTCTCTATTGAAAAGAATCTATATATTTTTTAATCTGGTAAGTTAACTTGTTTGTATTTTTATGAAAAATTAAGTTTAAGCAAACTAATCTAAAATTAACTAAATTACATAATGCTAAACAAACGAATTAATTTATCTTTTCTACCTTATGTTTCCCCTAATTCCAAAAATATTTGTGACATTTTGAAACAATGCAACTGAACATCAAATGAAACATAAAAGGTTATGTAAACATCAACATTTATCAATTTTTTCTCTCCTACAGATTTAGTAAAGCATTATATCAAAACTAAGCCCATGCTTAATTATTTGAACTGTTTTTTGACTGCTAGACAAGCATGAACTTGTAAAATTACTAAAATAGGCAATACATATTTGAAGGCAAAAACAAAAAAAAATCAAGTATATGCTTTTTAAAAATCCAAACAAGTACTGAACTGTGCCAAAAATGAGGTTACACATGATTCATCACCCTCCATATGATCATATCTAAAAATTTCAGTCTTCTATGAAATGTGTACGAAAAGGACCTTAGCCTGTGCAAGATTAAGCCATTTCTTACCTTTAATTGGGTATAATCCAATCTTGTCTATTGATTTATGAGCTTGTAGTCCTACTTGAAACTAAATGAAGTATGCAATTTATGCTATAGTGAAAAGGGAATTGTCTTTTTTGTATGTGTTTTTAAAAATTTGTTCTCGAATTATAACCCCCAGAGAAACTTCCCACCCAATGAAGAATCCTGGGATTTCTCCGTAACAAACATATAGAACTTGAATAAAACAGCAAATGCATGAGCTTTTTCTCATCCAACAGAACAACTGAGCCAAGATATTAAACAGAATATTTGTGGCTTTTATCCCACTAGAGATAAGGACTAAAGCATAGTTTTATCCATGGTTTGTAAAGAATGTGATATTAACCACTCTCAAATGCAAATAACCATTTCTACTAAGAGAAGTAAGTAATTAACCCAGAGGCAGGGTAACTCCTTCATTATCTGGGTTTGGAGTAACTCTTTGCATACCTTTCACTTTGGATACTTGCTTCTTTATAATTTTGACGCTCATTTAAAGATTTATTTGGGGAGACAGAAAACAAATAGATCCCTGGTAAAAGCTGTAAGATTCTACTTTTTTAAAAAAATTTTTATTAAATCATAGCTGTGTAGTGCAATCATGGGGCACAATGTGCTAACTTCATAAACAATCTGAAATATTTTGATCAAACTGTTCAACATAGCCTTCATGGCATTTTCTTAATCATTAAATGAAGACATTTGTGTTCTGCATTTAGTAAGTTCCACCTGTACCCTTCTAAGATGCACCGTAGGTGTGACCCCACCAATCGCCCTCCCTCCATCCATCCTCCCCCCTCCACTCCTCCCTCCCTACCGCTTCCTTTCCTTTTCCCCATGTTCTTGTGCTATAATTGAGTTTTAGACTTCATATGAAAGCTATAAATTAGCTTCATGGTAGGGCTGAGTACATTGGATATTTTTTCTTCCATTCTTGAGATACTTTGCTAGGAAGAATATGTTCCAGCTCTATCCATTTAAACATGAAAGAGGTAAAGTCTCCATCTTTCTTTAAGACTACATAGTATTCCATGGTATACATGTACCACAATTTACTAATCCATTCGTGGGTCGATGGGCACTTATGAATCAGGCTGCAATAAACATTCTGGTGTAAATATCTTTGTTATGATGCGATTTTTGGTCTTATGGATATATACATAGTAGCAGAATTATAGGATTGAATGGCAGGTCTATTTAGATCTCTAAGTATTCTCCAAAAGTCCTTTCAAAAGGAATGTATTAGTTTGCATTGCCACCAGCAATGTGGAAGTGTCGCCTTTTCTCCAAATCCATGCCAGCATCTCTGGTTTTGGAATTTTGCTATGTGGTCTAATTTTACTGGAGTTAGATGCTATCTCAAAATCGTTTTAATTTGCATTCTCTGATGATTATGGATGGTGACCATTTTTCATGTGTCTGTACACTGTGTGCCTGTCTTCTTTACAGAAGTTTCTCTTCAAGTCCTTTGCCCACCCTGAGATGGGATCCCTTGTCCTTTTGTTGCTAATACATTTGAGTTCTCTGTGTATTCTGGTTATTAAACCTTTGTCGGAGGCATAACCTGCAAATATTTTCTCCCATTCTGAGGGCTGTCTGCTTGCTATACTTACTGTGTTCTTAGCAGTGCAGAGACTTTTTAGTTTGATCAGGTCCCAGTAGTGTATTTTTGATACTGTTTCAATTGCCTGGGTAGTCCTCCTCATAAAAAATTCACCCAGGCTGATGCCTTCAAGGGTTTTCCCTGCACTTTCTTCTAGTATTTTTGTAGTTTCATATCTTAAGTTTAAAATTTTAATCCAGTAAGTGACTATCTTAGTTAATGGTGATAGGTGTGGGTCCAGTTTCAGTGTCTACAGGTCACCATCCAGTTTACCCAGCACCATTTGTTAAACAGGGAATATTTTCCTCACTGAATGTTTTTAATTGGCTTGTCAAAGATCAAATAGTGATAAGTAGCTGGGTTCATCTCATGGTTCTCTATTCTGTTCTAACATCTATCTCTCTGTTTTTGTGCCAGTACCATGCTGTTTTGATCACTGTCGATTTATAGTACAATCTCAGGTCTGGTAA
>CAUYON010084313.1:0-15619 GCA_963573935.1 Arctocebus calabarensis | reverse complement strand
GCTGTTCTTCAATGTACTTTTCTACCAGAGAAATATATTCATTAAAAATAGGTGTATAGGTGAGTTTATTCTCTTCTGTGTCTTCAAATTCCTGGTAATACTTGTCCATGAAATTTCTCTGTAACAACTGGAACTCGTCATCCATGATGAAGTCTTCTAAATATCCAACCACAGCATCAAATTTGGCATCAGAGGCAGAGGAAAAGGACAGAGCGAAGCTCTCTTCTTCGAAGGCGTCCATGGACGTGGCTGCCGTACCCACCCGTGTGGGCGAGCGAGCCAGGTGGGTTCCTACCCAGCCCAGGGCCCGGGCCCGGCCCAGCCTCCACTTTGCTCCGCAAGGTCCCCGCCCGCATGGAGGGCACTGCAGTCCGTTGGCCGGGAGGGACGCCGCCGCCACGGCCGCGGGCCGCTCTCTGCCCAGCAGGGTCAGAGCCTGCACGAGAGGCTTGACCTCAGCGGCCAGGCTGCGGCCACGCGCCGGCCGGGCCTCTACGCCCCGCCTGGTCGCTCTGCGCGCCGTTACCACCGCCGCTGCCGCCCAAAGGATGCTCTTTAATGGTGTCTCATAGCAGATTGATTCAAAATGAGAACTGGCCTAAGAGGAGCCAATTCTTGACTCATCCAGAAGATGCACGTTACTGCCTTAGAAATCTTGTTTCAAAGTCACATCGTGTCCTCAGCAACGTGAAGGGGAGGACAGTTCAGAGTGAGCAGCAAGAGCTTTGTCTGCAAGGCCACACAGGACCAGGTGGGATGTCGCATATGTACAAAACAGAAAAACTAAGTGAGCTAGCCAAGAGGGAGGGGGGCCCGGAGCAGACTCGTACGAGGCAGGGGACAGACACTTCACAGGCCTGACGCCCTCGGTTTCCAGGGAAGTCCCTGTATTTTAAGAACAGGTTGCAGCAGGGCTGGCACGTGTCTACCTGGGGCTACCTTAGATATCTGCATTTATGTCGTCCACAATTAGTGCAGTATTTTTAGGAAAAAGAATTGGGGAAATTTAGTGGAAACATCTCAGGTTAGTGATATTTATTTCTTGTTTACTTGTAACAGGTATAAGGACATTGAAAACAAGGAAACACTCTTGTTTGGGACTGTCTACCTAGAAGCAGATTATAAAAGCAAAAATTACATAAAATTGCCTATAAAGCCATTTCTAGTAGCTGGTGGCATTCTGAGACCGTTGAGGTCTATGTACATAAATGCAGCCTGGCAATTGAGACTGGCACAGCCAATGTGTCATTTTAGCTTAAAGTCAATGCTTTCATTGAGGGAAAAAAAAAAGAGCAGTTAAAAGAAAAAACAGCCTGACAATTGCAATAATGGATCTGGAATGAGAAGGATTTCCAGTGTTGCTGGTAAACTGCTTGGGGAGCCCTGGGAGAACCGGTGCTTTATGGGTGGCCAGTCTGTAAGTCCACACACGTCACATCTGGGGACAGTTGATGTTAACTGTCACCAGCTGTTACGTTGGTGCTCTGATATGGGCAGCAGCTAGCAATACATATCTGAATTTGGCTTTTAATACGTGTCATCTCCAAGAATGAAAATGATACGAGATTTTTATGACCAAAACATCTTGTACAGAGATGCCTGCCTGCTGCAAGACTCTCACGTAATTGATGCTGGACTCTGAGCTGAGAGCCGGGGTGTGAGCCCAAATGCTGGAGCTGCGGGACCTGGAGGAAGGTGACTTTCCTCCACCCTTCTCAAGGCTGGTTTGCAGGCTGGTGGAAAGATTCCAGTCTCCTGCCTCAGCTGACCAAACAAGAATTCATTCTGGAAACCAAGATAAACACATGGGATTATCTGTCGTGGAAATGAATATACTCACGTACCACAGCCAGTTAACTGTCAGTCTTCTCCACAAAGAACCTGAAGATCTGGGGCTGGAAAGGCAATGCTGACCCTCAGCAGACCGGGCAGCCAGAGATGCTCTTGAGCAGAGAGGAGAACTGAAGAAACCCTGTTCGCTCCTAGAGAGGAGAGAACATATAACGCATGGTCCTGGCAGATTCCATGCCCACGTCTTGGGAAGCTGCCTCTACCTTAGACCTATGGTATCTCTAGCCACAGCATGGAACCCCTTTTCAGCTAAGTTCATTAGCAACAGCTTCTGTTCTTTGCATTTAAAAGAGACCTACCCGACTGGAAGAGCTGGAGGATTCCTAATTGCTTTATTATCTTATTCCAGACTGCAAATCATTCTGTCATAATTAGCGCTGCTTTTCCTCTTTTCAAGTTTCTCATTTTCTTGAACTTTTTGGAACCAAACCAAATGCTGTAGTGAGTAGACTCCAGACGTACAGATTGCTGAAGGACTTTCATCACCCTCTTCCAGGGCCTCTGTGTACGAAACCCTAAATTACTTCTGTGCCTCTGGATCTCCATATCCTATTTCAAGTGCATTTTGACATTTCAGATATTTCCTTCGTTCTCTCTGACATTTCAAAAACAACTGGCCATTGATTTTTCTTTTCATTAGTTATGTCCCCCAAGCCCATGTGACACTCAGTGTCTGACCAACGCACCTTCTATTAAAATATAACAGCTGACAAGCTGCAAGGGCAGGCCTGGACCAGCCTCCTTTGTCTCCTTTCTGTCGGGATGCGATGTATATTACCCCGTCACAAAGCCAAGAAGCCTCCTGTCTGACGAGACCTCGTGAGAAACGTATGCTAAGGACTGTTCACTAATGATAGCTTAAGAGAGGGTAATGGCAGGTATTCACGTAGTGTAATGAGTATTTATTATGTGCTGTTTATAACTAAAGACACTTGTTATTATCATTTTGAACATCATCTTTGGAAAAGCAATCAAGGTAATAAAATAGCAGCTCACCTATAACTTAGCAAGCTCGGATCTGAAAAGCTGATTATCAAGACAGTAATTTAATATTCATACAGTATCTTAAAATTATAACTCTTATGTCTGACTCTAGGGAAGCAATGTTACTTTGTGTCATGTGTAGAGTTCAGGGCTGCTATGATTTTAAATACATTTAAAAATTATAAATCATTTCTTATAAGGCCTTTTTTGAAGGTATTTGAAACCTAGTCCTAGGGACAAAAGCAAGTAGTTAGAAGGAATAGGATAAGAAATGTTTTGTTTCAAACTCCTTCAAATCTGTCCTGGTTTCAAGGACAGATTTCCAGTTGGTCTATTTCCTGATCAAGACATTTGTTCTTATGAAACAATAAAAATTTTCTATTTTCTTTTTTTTTGCAGTTTTTGGCCAGGGCTGGGTTTGAACCCACCACCTCCGGCATATGGGGCCGGTGCCCTACCCCTTTGAGCCACAGGCGCCTCCCACAAAAGTTTTCTATTTGCAAGCCAGCTCTGCTTGTGGTGAGTTGGTTACCTCTGTTAGCCAGTGGCATTTATTTTCACACCTTAGAGGATGCAGAGGACATGAAAGGGGAATAAACAGGGATTTTATAACTATTCAATCAGTTGAGACAAGAACCAGGGGTAAAAAGAGAAACTCCACAGTTTTTAAGGGTCACTTTCTACATGAACTTGGCAAGTCCTCATTATGGTGGACATGAGCCCATATGTTGTTTGTTCTACAAAATTTCTGTCTCAAACAAGGTATGTAAGCTGATATATTTTTCTCAGGGTTAATTTCATCAATTGTAAAATATAAAAATAATCTTTGCTTTATAGTTGTCAGGAATAGAAGTGTCTATATAAAAACAGTCCTACAAGACATTTAAGACTTAATGGCATTCTGTCTCTCTCGTGTGTGTAATTTAAATGGTTTATTAAGGGTTTCATTATTTCAAAGGGTCCAAATTGTTTCCATAATAATATATTTCAATTTTAAGCAAAAAACCACAGAAATGAAATAGCTATCCGTACACAAGTTAAAATACATATTTAAACTTTCTGAAATTTTTTTTTTTTGTTACAGTTTTTGGCCGGGGCTAGATTTGAACCCGCCACCTCCGGCATATGGGGCCGGCGCCCTACTCCTTTGAACCACAGACGCTGCCCTTTCTGAAATGTTTCATAATCCTTATCTAAGGAGTTCATGTTTTATATAGTTGGTTGAACTTGTATTTTTTTCTGAATTTTTATTTCCATATTCATTCTTTGAAAATTCTATATAAATCCAACAAAAATTAGCTTTAATTTTCAAAATGTGGCCAAGTATTTACCATAAAGACTTATGACGTATGTGATTTACTCTTTAAAACAGTGTTTAAAATGTGTAATTCAGATAACCTATTACAACTAAATGGTACATGATGCAATAATTTCTTAATTCATAATATTTATTTTATTATTGAAATATTCAGATTGTATTTTATTTGAAAGATAACATCCTGACTGATACTTACGATATCAGCGCTAAGGGATGCAAAAACCATATGTTACAACTTCATACAACTGAATTTCTGGGCAATTGAAACCAACAGGGATGGTTTGAGTGACATTTTAAGATTGTTTCTTTCCCCTGAGTGATTTTCATTTAATCACAGTAATACTCTGGGTTCTGCATTATGCCCTGAAGTCTTCCGAGGGAAGGAAACTAACAAGACAGATGTTCTTCTATGCTATTTTCATTTGTTAATGTCGTGCCATTGTCTTTCAGTGACCACATGAGTTTATTCAAGGAAATTAAATGTGGCTGGAGGAAAAACAGGTTGGTAATAGAAATAAAAAATAGCCCGAGAGGGGCTTTTGGAAAAATAGTTATCACTTTTGTCAAGCGTCGGTAAGGTAGCTACTTGGAGCGTCGTGTATGGGAAGTTTTCTCACGTTTGAGGCCATAACGCAGCAGGCTGCCTGTGGGAATGAACACCTCACACTGTCTCCTTCAAGCTTCACCCCATGTCTACTTCTTGGCCTTTTCCCTCTGAAATAAACTTACTTTTTCCCTCACAGCCTCCACTGATTTATCCTGTGTTACATTGTCCATTCACCTGCCAATCTGTTTTATTACTGGGAGTTTAATTTCCATCTCTAAAACAGAATGAACAACGGTCTCTAGCTTTAATTTTCTTTAATGCACTCTCCTATCCCCCCGCTCCTCCCACTTACATTCCCTATACGTGTTTTTTTTGCCTTGGTTTACCATCTTCTGGTAGGGCGAGGAGGGCATAAGGGTTCCTCATGGTTGTTTATTCCAATTCTTTTTTCAGGAATTTGGGAAATTCCCCTGAGATGGGTTGAAAAATCCAGTGGATCTAATGAAAGAACTCAGGCTGAAACTCTATCAACTAGTTTCTATAAACTCAATGTTGGCCGATTGATTCCAGTTGTGTTTGGGGGCCCTAGATATTAAATTAACTCAATGTCAGTATTGATCCATCTCTGAACTGTAGGTGTTCTCTTTTCCCAGTGGATAGCTGGGTACACTGATAAATGGCTAAGGGTCTCCTTTGGGAAAACTTCCAAGATGATTTACTGACATTTCTTGGCAAAGTATCTCAGGTACTTCTTATGGGGGCCTGTCCTATTTTTTTTTCATATTTAAAAGTTTCAGGGTCTGAGATCTACCTCTGTAACAGAAACCTGGAGAGGAGATGAGGCTTCCATTATAGTAGCTGATGTCAGTGCTCTGCCATGAGAGACTTGGTGTTTCTTTGTGATTATTAATAAATAATTTAGAAGACTGACCATTTATTTTATTTCTAGTGGCCAATTTACTACTGCCAAAGATGTCAGCGGGTTAAAATGTGCTGACTTCTGCTCTGGGCCTGCTCCCCATCATATGGTTGTGTACATCCCAGCTCGGGTGACAGCGCTGTGGGGTCTGCCTATGTTCTTGACCAGCTCAGCAACTCACATTTAAATAGAGCCTCTTTCACCTCTATCTCTAAGCTGCAGAGCATAGCCATTTTCTTTCTTTGTTTCTTTCTTTTTTTTTCTTGAGACAGTTTCACTTTGTCACCCTCTGTAGAGTGTCGTATCATCACAGCTCACAGCAACCTCAGACTCTTAGGCTTAGGTAATTCTCTTGCCTTAGCCTCCTGAGTAGGCCACAATGTCTGGCTTATTTTTGTTGTTGTTGTTGCAGTTGTCATTGCTGTTTTAGCTGGCTGGGATCAAATTTGAACCCACCACCCTCGATGTATGGGGCCGGCGCCCTACCCACTGAGCCACAGGTACCGCCCAGAACAACTGTTTTCTAAGAATGTGGGAACCTCCTTCAACAGGGTATTTCTCAAATCTGGGAGCTCAGTGAGGAATTGATGGATGGGTTGTACAAAAGACAATTGTCTATTTCAATATTGTCTCTCCTTATGCCTTTGGATCTTCCCTCTATATTGTAATCAGGAAATTTTGGCATCTCAAGCTCATTGATGGAATTCACTTTGAGTCCAAGTCCCAGTCAACTGGCCAGTAATTTTTTGTTGTTGTTGTTTGTTTGTTTCATGAGTCAGTCTTGCTCTGTGGCCCAGGCTAGAGGGCAGCAGCATCACCAGAGCTCACCGCAGCCTCAAACTTCTGTGCTCAAGTGATTCTCCTGCCTCAGCCTCCTGAGCAGCTGGCACCGCAGGAGACAGCCCCCACACCCAGCTGGATGGGGTCTCACTCTTGCTCAGGCTGGTCTCTAACTCCTGAGCTCACACCACCCTCCTGCCTGGGCCCCTCAGAGTGCTAGGATTCCAGGCATCAGCCACCGCACCCAGGCTCAATAATTGTTAAAGCCCCTTTTAGCAGATGAAGCAAACATGATGGTTCTGGGGACTTTAGGAAGCTGTCCATATTAATACATTCTGACATTTACTAAAGCTGACTGTGGAAAAGGGAGGTAGTGTTATGCAAAGCTCACAACACACTCACTGCTGAGTTTCCCCGAGCTGTGGCCTCTGTGACTGCTGCTGTGGGGACTGCAGCTTCTGACACAGGGAAGGACCCAGGAGACCACAGTCTCATGATAGTGCTGGGCTTGCTCCCGATACTGCTGGGACCTTCAGTCCTCAGCGGCCAACCTGTCACCTACTGTCATCGCCGTCCTGGTCTTGGCCGTCTGCATTATTTCAGGAGCCCACAGGCATCTTTCAGAGCCCACACTTGCTCCTCATTGGCACCAACCAATCAGAAACAGAAAAAACTTACATCCCTTTCTTCCCACCCTCTAGTACTCAGTAGTGCTTCCAGCAGAGCCCATGGAAATCTTGGAGATTTGCACAAGCTGGGGATTCCAGGGTGCCCAGGACAAGCCTACAGAGGAGAGTGTGGGAGTAGGAGTGGGAGGGGAACACCCGCTATCCAGCCGCTTACAGTATTTTCTTTTATAGAATTTATGATCAAACTCTTCAGGCAAACCGCCAGATACAACAAATAGCAATCAATGAACTTTTAAAATGTCCCCAGATTTAGAAGTTTTAGGTGACATCAATTTCTTCTTCTGCTTTATGGACCTTTATCTGGTTCTGGATATTTTACTTTTTTCTTACTGTGGCCCTTTTTTTACCTGCAAGTGGATTATTTAGTTTTTTTCTTTTCATTCTCCAAATAATTACATTTTTTCTGCTTTACTTGGAGAAAGAAGAGAAAGGTATTTTCATCATAATATTGATAGAAACTGAAATGTTTATTTTTTTAAAACTGTTGATGTAATGAAGAAATTAAGACTTATCAGAGGAAAGAATCACTGAAATAGACCTGAAATGTTTCTTCAAATTGTATCTTGGTCTCTGTGTCTCGGAACTCTTCAGGTTTCATATCAAATGTCTTTTTATTTTTCAGGCAGGGTCTCACTATCACGGGCACACAGCACACTAGGGCAGTCATGGCTCACTGAATCCTTGACATCCTGGGCTCAAGCCTTGCTCCCACCTTCATCTCCTGGATAGCTGGGACTGTAGGCACTCGCCAGCATGCCCATCTAATGGGAATTTTTACTTTTTTTTGTACAGATGAGGTCTCACTACATTTTCTAAGGCTGGTCTTGAACTTCTGGCCTCGAGTGATCCTTCTGCCCCAGCCTTCCAAATTCCATGCTGGGATTACAGACAGGCTCCACTATGCCCTGTCTTCAAATGTCACTCTTTTGTTATGAAAAGGAGCAGATTCTCTTTATTATCATATAATATGTATGAGCAGATGAAGTAATAGCACCACATTCCACAGTATAATGCACAAGTATAAGTTATCAAATAAAAAATTAAGGAAAAGTCATATTGGAGACCCAAAAATAAATCAATAAGGAGACCAAACTCAAATCGATCAATCACTATTTTCTAGGATGGGAACATTTCCAGTAGTTTACATGTAGCACCAATCATTTTTCTCAGCACATATTCAAGCAATTGAGAAATTTTGAGGCAGCTAAACTACCCTTTGTCACTGATGCCACTTGAAAAATTAGATTTTATAATTTTATGAAAATGCGTACCTACCAGGTCTGTCTTCTTTCTTTTTTTCCCTTAAGCTCCATTGGTTCATCTGCATAGTGAGAAGCACGGGGAGGCAGCTCCGTGAGAAATGAGCCTGCCCTTGGGGCTGTTGCTAGTGACTCCTTAGTCACTGCTCTCTGCCTCGTAGTCACAATTTCTACCTTCCTGAAAAGCTCCAGAATCTTGGGTTTGCTTTCAAATTCAGCATGTCACACAAATGGCCTTAATAGAAAAAAATAACAGTGAAGTGGTTTATGATTATTTGGTAAACACTGGTCTGTTGTACCTGGTTATAAACTACATGAGGACAAGCTTCGTACCTGTCATGACTCACTGTAGAGTGTCCTGGAACCTGACACAGCGGACCTCGCTTGGCACTCAGTAAATAACTTTTGCATGAAAACATGAGAAGGACATAGTATTTAGAACGGTAGAGTTAGGTTCAGAGAATGTGTACGCCTTTCATAGGAGGGGAGATCTCTTGGACAGACCTTGGAATGGGAAAGGAGAATACGGGATGTTTTCATAGAATGTCGGATGTCACGTAGGCTGGCAGTGGCAAGAGGTGAGGAATGAGAGGGGCTTGTGATTTTAAGCCCCCGCTGAAGCTGAGTCAGTGCACAAACAGAAGTGGGAAAGTCTCCAAGGAGTAGAATTTGTGGGTGACGCCCGTGGGAGGCTACGTGTGCTTGGGGAGAGAAGAGTTCCTTCAGTCAGTCGGGAAAGGCTGAATAAAGAGATGCTTTGGAGAAATGATTATTTGTTCAGCTTTTAATATTCAGATTCTTGATAATTTAGGCCTATTGATGAGAAGGTGAGTTGGGATCTGATTGAATCAGATCCAATTTTGCTGCAAACTAAATTATACAAAACCAACTTGGGACTTTTTTCTTATCTGTTCAAATAAGACCTGTTTAGGGCCTGCTTATTTGTCTTTCTACCCTTCCAGAATTTACTCAGCATAAAATGTACTTTCTTTTGAAATCTTTTGTATTTTTCTTATTATGGTTAAATGTATGCATAGCATAAAATTTACCATTTTAATTTTAAGTATGCAATTCAATAGAATTGTGTGAGGTCACATAATATGTGATAAGACAGGTCATACAGGTGTAATAGACTTTAGATGGTGTGCGTGTTTGTTTAGAGTCAGAGTCTCACCCTGTTGCCCAGTCTAGATGCCGTGGCATCACCCTAGCTCACAGTAACCTCTAACTCCTAAGGTCAAGCTATCCTCCAGCCTCAGCCTCCTGAGAAGCTGAGACCACAAGTGGTCACCAGGATGCCAGACTAATTTCTCTATTTTTAGTACAGATGGCGGCACACTTTTGTTCAGGCTCTTCTCTCACTCCTAAGAGCAATGGATCCTTCCACTTGGCCTCCCAGAGTGCTAGGATTACAGGCGTCAGCCACTGTGCCCTGCCTTAGTGGTACATATAAATCTGAAGATTATAATTTAGTTCCAGAATAACTTTATCATCTCAAGTAGTTGCATACACAAAGGATAAATGTATTCTTCACGTATATTTGAACAATGAACTACGTGCTTCTAGAGTATTATTTTTTGAGGCTAGGTATAATAGTTTATCAGAGAAGTGACAGACTCCCTTTAGAATTGAAAGTATTTTTTTTTTCAGTTTTTGGCTAGAGCTGGATTTGAACCCACCACCTCCAGCATTTGGGGTGGTGCCGCTCATTTGAGCCACAGGTACCACCCCAGAATTGAAAGGATTCTAATCAAGGTAAAGAAAATTAAGATATTTCAGTAGGACCAAAATGGATGGTTGATAGAAATTTCTCTATAAAAGTATAATTCTTCAGGAGTCTAAATTTTGCTTCCGTCAGACAATGAATAAATACAGCATAACTTTGGTGTTTGACAGCTCAGCCATCACACACATCTAGCATGAGCCAAAGACTTCTGTTTTATATTCAGAAAATGAAAATGTCTTTGGCATTCTTTGCTACAGAAATTATTGTTCATGTATTTTTTTAAGACTCATTTATGTGTGATTTTAAATCCACTAATTACTAGTTTAATGATTTTTGGAATACGTTGTAAAAATAATTTCATCTGGGAATTTTTCACATAAATATTTTATGCAAGCTGATGCTAAAATATACCTAATTTTCAGATTTAATTTTATGTGTGGGTTATCAATAACTGACCATCACTTCAATATTCTTCTGTCCCTGAAGCTTTAGAAGCAATATCTGTGTGGTGTCATGGGATATATACATATATTTTTATCATGAATACATTTAGGCATATGGGGGGTACAATGTGTTGATTTTTTTATACAATCTGATGTCACATGTCACTTCTGACACTACTTGTCAGGGCCCAGGACTGGCCAGGTCTCAGACCCAGCTTAACTAGGTTCTGGCCGCAGACCGCTAAGTGACCTTGCTCAGGTTCAGTTTCTCTTAGGTGCCTGAGGGCTATCTACTTCAGCTGGAGAGAGAGAGAGTGTGTGTGTCTCAGAGAGAGTGAAGCAGAGTGAAGCAGTCTACTTAGAAAGATAGATAGATCTTCTTCTTTAGCATAGCTTGGTGATCTTCAGCAGAGAGGTGCCGTGCTGGCGTTCTGCAGGCAGGAGAGGAGACAGAGTCAGAGTGAGCAGATCTGTGATAGAATGCGAATGCTCTGACTGCCTTCTCCTCCAGCCTAATAGAAGGCTGGTCTCCTGCCTCTCAACGCCACAGGTGTAGAGACTGCCAATTCACCACTACTCTAATCTCGCGAGCTCTCGTGCTTGTTAGGAGAGCTAACTCCTTCCCCATGCCCTTTCCACCAAGGTGTTCCATCATTGAGATGTACAGGTATTTCTTATAACTCTCACTCCTCTTAGTCATAGGCTATATGGGCTGCAATAATCTGACGTACTTACATCAAACCAATCAACATAGCTTTTCTTATTAAAAATGAAATATGTGCTACTAGTAAATTCTTTGAAATCATGGATACAAAAGAAAATCCTCAAGGTATAAAAGAAATTATTATTATCACCCAGCGAGATCACTGTCAGCATTTCATTGTGTTTATAGTTACATATCTTCCTTTCATCCATGTATCTATTGCTCTGAATATTTCCACTCATCCATTCATATCCAAATGTAAGCAATCTGATGTTTTTAACTTAAAATATATTAAAAACTTCAAATAACATATGATTTCTCATTTGTATGGGGTTTTATTTCATTTCGTGGACATAATGTATTCTTATCTATACACTAGTATCACACATATTTGATTGTCTTCTGATTATTCAGTGATTAACAACATTCCAGTGAAAATCTTTTCTTGCTAAGTGTTCAGTTATAAGCGCATTTTCAAGAGAAATTCCTGTACTTCTGTGAATTGGCTGGGTCAAATGTTACCCAAAATTTCAATACTTATTAATGAACTGGAAATTCTGCATTAAATGAGTCTTATAATGCATTTACTGTTATCTAATATTGCAACACATTGGCAACTTATGTCCTTTACTAGCTCTTGAAGAGTGAAGACCGTGGCTCGACACCTGTAGCTCAAGCAGCTAAGGCACCAGCCACAAACACCAGAGTTGGCAGGTTTGAATCCAGCCGGGGCCTGCCAAACAACAATGACAACGGCAACCAAAAAAAAAAAAAAAAAAAAACATAGCTGGGCGCTGTGGCGGGCACCTGTAGTCCCAGCTATTTGGGAGGCTGAGGAAAGAGAATTGCTTAAGCCCAGGAGTTGGAGGTTGCTGTGAGCTATGATGCCACAGTGCTCTACCCAGGATGACAGCTTGAGTCTCTGTCTCAAAAAAAAAAAGAGTGAAGACCACAACTTTAATTTAAATTCTTCACCTAATTTAATAGAGTGACTTTTTAGACTGCGAATATGTTCGGCTATAATTTTAATAGACTGAAAACAGTAAGAGAGATCTCAGAATACCAGTGGGCTTATCCTATGCCAATTTCTCTCACATCTGGTTCTGGAGAAAAACGATCTTGATATTACTACACTCCAGCCTATTGCAAGTGCTGGGCCAAGCCTATGTTCTCAAACTGGGGTTCAGGAAAACATGGCCGTCTTAGGAAAGTAATCAAATCATCCTGTTTATATCTTCTGTAATGTTGAATTATTTTATAAGTCATTAAAACAAAGATTCTTTTTTGAAGTAATGCAGACTTGAAAATGTACTGATAGAATAAGACTTCATTTTATTTTGTAGCAGTAAATACTGCTAAGCCATGGTTTGTGCATTCTCAAATTCAATATAAGATTGAGATGAATGAAGGAAGAAGCCATCTATGCAAACAATCTCCCGTGTCTCCTTTTAACAGTAGCCTATAAATGGCCAATATCATCACAGAGATGCATCTTCAAACTTAGAAAGTTCTATATCCATTCAATCATTTAAAAATCATCACATAGTATTTGAGTTGGAGCCATTACTTAGAGGGAGTAGGGATGTTTCTGTAATCCATTTCCACAATGTTCACTTAATAAATAATGACTATTAAAATACCAGTGTTGTTTGATTTTCACATAAATAGCATCAGCAGAGTTCAACTAAAAATTAAGTATTAAGAAAAGGAAAAGCTTTGTTTTCTTTCCCCTGCTGAGAAGGGCACTTAAGTTGTTGATGATGCTATCTTTACTGCTCTCAAGTAAATGTCCACCCCAGGGGTCAGACAAATATGAAATAATATATGAAAACAATCACACCAATGTCTAGTTCACAAGAGATTTCAAATGTCTAAGAGATGACCGACTGCCTCTCTCACTCTTTTGTTATGAGGTAGTTTTCTCATAACTGAAAACAGATTCGCAAAAGAAAATATTCCCTTTTTATTTCTCACATAAGAGTACTTTTAATTTCATTTAACTTTCTTTTCAGAATTAAAAATAAAATAGCTGGAAGAAAGCTTACATGTAAAAAGTTAATTTTCTGGTATTTCATATTTCAAATGAACTACAAAATAAAAATAACCCTTACAAGCTGCAGAATTCTCATTTTACATGGTGAGATAAAGCAATATCGAGTAGTAAGTGAATCTGGGCCGTTTTCATACTGCCACAGGACAGGGTACAGTGGGTGGGGGTAATCGATGGTAGATTTGGATCGACTCCTTGTCAGCAAGTCTTCTGCACTTTGGCCACACTGGGGAGACTGAGCGTTTTGCAGCATACATGTGTGCGGCCCTTTCTGTGTGCTCTTGTTTCCTAAAAATCTCAGCATATTTTTTTTTAATTGTTTCAGGTTCATTGAAGGTACAAAACATTAGGTTATACTGTTCGCATTTGTTAGGTTAAGTCCCTCTTACAGTGGTGTCCCACCAGGTGTGCCAGCACTGTGCCCTCATCTCCCCCTTCCCGCTTCCTTGTCCCCCCACTGCCCACTTTGAATTGGTTTGAGTTTTTCTCTTATGTGAGTAAGATCATCTACTGGCTTCATATTAGAATTGAGTGTGTTGAATTCCTGCTTCTCCATTCTTGTGGTACTTTACTAAGAAGAGTGTGTTCCAATTCTATCCAGCTTCATACAAAAGATGTAAAGGCTCCATCTTTTTGAATAGCTGAATTAAGCTGAAAAACTTTTGCACAGCTAAGGACACAAGTAAAATAAATAGACAACCTTCAGAATGGGGAAAAGATATTTGCAAGGAATGAATCTGATAAAGGGTTGAGAATCTACAGAGAACTCAAATTAATCAGCCATAAAAGAGCAAACTATCCCATCTGTCACTGGGCAAGAGATATGAACAGAACCTTCTCTGATGGAGACAGAGGAAAGCCTAACACACATTTGAAAAAAATGCTCATCATCTCTGATTGTCAGAGAAATGCAAATCAAAACCAGCCTGAGATATCACCTAACCCCAGTAAGAATAACGCATTTCACAAAATCTCAGCATACTGGTTTTCTTTAATACTATTAATTTCTATATTAAGATGTCTGCAGATTCAATTACCAATCTCATTTACTATTGTACAGTCATGATGAAGAAATTCTTTGGCTAAAAATTTGGAAGATTAATTTGAATTAGCCACAGACACATCACCAAATACCTATCACAACTTGTCATTGTTTTATCACAAACCAACTATATATAAAAACATGAGCTTTCTTTTAGAAGAGAGAAAGCATTCCAATATTTAGGTGATTTTTTGTTTTATTCTCATCCAGATTCTTGGTGTTTGGCCAATACAAAACTAACCATTTTTCCTTTTTTAAAACAGGTTTTTATTACTTCAAAATTTCTGTTAGGAATGTTACTAATTTTGAAGGGATTTATATTTATAGCCATGAAATTATGCGTTACTGATCTGTTTCCTTCTCTCTTTCATCAAATCTTTCACAAATTTTGTCTAACTTCTGTATTATTTTGTCATTGGATCCTTTTTTCTATTCCTGTTGCCAGAACTCCTACCACATATGTCTGAGCTATTTCAACCAACTCCTGAGATTTATGCTCATAATTTCTTTTGATTTTGGAAATATATCTTTTATACTAACTGCTTGGTTCATCTTCCCAAAGAAAGATTTAATCATAACATTCTCTTCTCCAAAAAACAAGAAAGTCTTCATTTTTTACAAATTTTAATTAGTAATATAATTCAACCAAGACTCAGATTCATCTCATTCTTCCAACTCTCAGATCTAGAAAAATCTAAATGGCTGGTTATTCCTTAGGAAAACCACAAATGTTAGCAAATGGAATTTGCACTGCACAGTAAGCTCTGCTAGGGTGGATATTTAACTTACTCATCTGGAACACGGTATAACATTGTAGATACAAGAAACCTGTGAGCTGACTAAAGTGCTAAAATATGAATGATACAAAATAATTTTATATGAATAGCTTTCTTTTTCATATAGTTTTTGTTTACTACATAGAAAGTAAATGCACAAAATCACGTTGCAAGCTGCTATGTCATTTTCCAACTTCTATATTCCTAAATAGAGAGAGGTATAAACCCTGTTAATAGAGAATGTCCAGGCTCCACGCCTATGGCTCAGCAGGCTAAGGCGCCAGCCATGTAAACCTGAGCTGGTGGGTTCGAATCCAGCCTGGGCCCGCCAACCAACAATGACAGCTGCAACCCAAACAAAAATAGCCGGGCGTTGTGGCAGGCGCCTGTAGTCCCAGCTACTTGGGAGGCAGAGGCAGGAGACTTGCTTGAGCCCGGGAATTGGAGGTTACTGTGAGCTGTGATGCCACAACACTCTACCCAGGGTGACAGCTTGAGGCTCTGTCTCAAAAAAAAAAAAAAAAGAGAATGT
>CAUYON010084311.1:0-15581 GCA_963573935.1 Arctocebus calabarensis | reverse complement strand
TTTATCGCCCTGGGTAGAGTGCCGTGGCATCACACTGCTCACAGCAACCTCCAGCTCTTGGGCTTAAGCGATTCTCTTGCCTCAGCCTCCCTAGTAGCTGGGACTACAGGCACCTGCCACAGCGCCCGGCTATTTTTTTTTTGTTTGTTTGTTTTGCAGTTCGACCGAGGCCGGGCTTGAACCCGCCACCTTTGGTATATGGGGCCGGCGCCCTACTCGCTGAGCCACAGGAGCCGCCCATGTTGTTTGATCTTAAACTATGTTACAAAGCTATGGTTATCAAAAATAATATAGTATTGGCATAGGGATAGAAATATAGACACACAAAAATAAAGAATAGAGAGCCCAGAAATAAGGCCTCATAATTATGGCCCATTGATTTTTGATAGAAATGTCAACAGAAGTCAATGGGGAAAGATGAACAGCCTTTTCAACAAATGGGTCTAGGAAAACTGTATATACACATGTAAAGAAATAAAGTTGGGGTCAAGCATGGTGGCTCATGCCTATAATCCTAGCACTCTGGGAGGCCAGGGTGGGTGGATTGCTTGAGTTCACGAGTTCAAGACCAGACTGAACAAGAGTGAGACCCTGCCTCTACTAAAAATAGAAAAACTGAGGCAAGAAGATTATGCAAGCATAAGAGTTGGAGGTTGCTGTGAGGTAGGACACCATGGTGTTCTATGAAAGGCAACAGCTTGAGACTCTGTTGTGTCAAAAAAAAAAAAAAAAGAAATAAAGTTGGACCCTTATGTTACACCGTATACAAAAATTAACTCAAAATGGATCAAAGATAATAGTTACAATCATAAGTCTCTTAGAAGAACACATAAGGGAAAATCTTCATGACATTAGATTTGGCACCAATTCCTTGGATATGATACCAAAAACACAAATAGATAAACGAATATCAGCAAAAAAACCTTAAACAGATAAATTATACTTCATCAAAATTAAATGCTTCTGTGCATCAAGAGAGTGAAAAGGCAATCCTGAAAATGGGAGAAAATATTTGCAATTATTATCTGCTGATTGATTAATATCCAGAATATTATAAGGAATTCCTACAACTCAACAACAATCCAATTAAAAATCGGCAGAGGACTTCAGTAGTTATAGTCCCAAAGAAGATATATGAATGACCAATAAACCGATAGTATATTCATCATCATTGATCATTAGAGAATTTCGGGTCAAAACCACAGTGAGATATCACCTCACACCCATTAGGATGGCTATTACAAAAACATGTGGAAAATAGGTGTCGGTGACGATGTAGAGAAGTTGGAACCCTTATGCACCCCTGCTGGGAATGCAAAATGGTGTGCAGATGCTATAGAAAATGGTTCAGTGGTCTCATAAAAACTTAAATATAGAATTACTGTTCTATTACCATAGAATTGCTATGTGTCCTGCAAGTCTATTCTAGGTATGTACTCATAAGAATTGAAAACAGGAACTCAAAGAGATATTTGTGCATCAATGTTCATAGAAGGATTTTTCATAATAGTCAAAAGATGAAAGCAACATAAATGCCATGACAGATGAATGGATAAACAAGATGTAGCATATTCATGCCATGGAATAGTATGTAGCCATGGAAAGGAAAGCAATTCTGATATATGCTATTATGTGGATGAACCTTGAATTTATCATGCCAAGTTACACAAGGTTGTAAATATACTTAACCCCACTGAATTGTACATATAAACAGTTAAAATGGTAAAGAATAAATTTTAAAAAACACTGTAGCACAAACCTCACACTTAAAGGTGAAAGACTGATGCTCAGAGAAGGATATCTCCTGTCACATTTTATTAAACACTGTTCTGGAGGTTCAACCCAGGGCAGTAAAGCAAAAACTAATTTCTAGAGATCTGATGTATAGTATGGTGAGCATAGTTAGTAATAATGCATTAAATTATCGTAATTTGCTAAAAGAGTGGATTTTAAGTATTCTCACTACTGCAATAAGAAAAAGAAAGGAAAAAGATGGCATGTGAGATGATGGATACATTAATTAGCTTGATTGTGGTAATCATTTCACAGTTTATACAGGCATCAAAAATATTATGTTACAAATCTTAAAATATATGTAATTTCTAATAGTCAATTTTACCTCAGTAATGTAGAAAAAAGAAAAATAAACACATTTTAAAATAACTAGTCAATTTCCTTTCCAAAAATGATGAGACATTATGGAGGAGAAAATAAGGAGATAATGGGAAGAGAGCCTCCAAATATATTCAATTATGGGGAAGAGGCAGAAGCCAAGAGCACAGCTGGAATTTGATCAAGAGGATAGTGCGTTTCACCAAAGACTAAACTGCATAATCCATTCTTAGTTGCCCAGGAAATGGCCCATGCTTTGTTATAATGATAGCATAATAAGAAAATTCATGGGCAAGTTACATAGAGAAGGAATTAAAACCAGTGTGAATCTTACTGCTAGTAATTAGAGGTTGAGCAAGCCATGTAATGCCGCACCTTGGGATTAGTTGGCAAGGACTTTGGGCTGTATGCAAAGAACTTGAGTTTATAGATAGGTTCAATTAAGATTAAGTGTCTGTGTATTTCTGAATAGTTCACATTCTCTTCTCCTTTGCTGGTTCAGTCATTAACCAGAGACAAAAAATTAAGTAGCTATTTAGCCATTCTATTATAGTTCTATGAAGACCCATACTACAAGATGGCACTTGGCTGTGGGATGGGAAAACTCATTGTCTTGATGGTCAATAGAGAGCTGCTCCTTGAGTCTGCATAGAGAAAAAGAGGGGTGCTAGAATTAAAAAGTCAACAGAAAGTCTCAGAAAGTCCCTGCAGCAGAAGCAGCATAGGGTATGTCTAAGTGCAACATAACAAAAGTTTAACCTACTGAAAACTAAATCTTCTAATGCATTTTCTGTCTAAGAGTTATTATTTATGGGGAAACATGGGAAGTGCATCCACCTCAAATAGTGAGATTATAGACCTTTGGAAAGTATTTTTAATGAGACTTATTAAAGTATATAAGACGCAGGAATAAAAAAATCTCAAAAGAAAAAAATAATCCTTCCATGGCTCCACAGAGAAGCAAAAAGCAACAGTGAACATTCAGTTCAATAATATAAAACGAACAATAACTGCCAAGAAGTGTCAAAGAATTAACATTACAGCAGAAATTAGTCAATTAAAGAGCAAAAAAGATGGAACTGGAACATATTCTTCTTAGCAAAATATCTCAAGAATGGAAGAAAAAGTATCCAATGTACTCAGCCCTACTATGAAGCTAATTTATAGCTTTCATATGAAGGCTATAACTAAATTATAGCACAAGAATATGGGGAAAGGGGCAAGGGAAGGCAGGGGAGGGGCAAGGTTGGGTGAAGGGAGGGTAATCGGTGGGCCACACTGACGGTGCATCTTAGAAGGGTACAGGTGAAACTTATTAAATGCAGAATACAAATGTCTTCATACAATAACTAAGAAAGTGCCATGAAGGCTGTGTTAAACAGTTTGATGAAAATATTTCAGATTGTATATAAAACCAACACATTGTACCCCTTGATTGCACTAATGTACACAACACTAATGTACTAATGGTTTAATAATAATAAAAAAGGTTAATGCTCTAAGAAAGTGAAAAAAATGAAAGGAAACACAGTATCTTGAAGTGATGGGAAAAAAAGCAAAAAAGGAAACTTGAAAATATAAGAGCTAGATATATATGTAAAAGGACCAATAAAATAGATCATTGTTACCTTGAATTAAAAAAAGACAACTATGGAATGAGAAAGAACTTATGGGTACATGTGGAAGAGATTTTTAAGTTGTAAAGTAATTGTGTATAATGTTTGCATCTACTTGAAAACCTAAATTAAATGAATGATTATTTAGAGCAATACTTAATACTTAATTCAAGATCAACACACCTACAAAGTAAGTTGAAAAGGTTACAAAAATATTATGTTGGTGAGTCTACTAAATGACTGACTGTGCTTCAGAGCACATAATAATGATGGGGCTATGGACTTAATTGTGCCTTCCTCTTACTTCATGTGTTGCAGTCATAATCCTCAATGTGACTGTTTTTGGAGATAGGACTTTGGGAAGGTAATTAAAGTTAAATGAGGTCATAAAGATAATATCCTACGCTGGTAGGATTTGTGACTTTATAATAAGAGAGGTCAGAGAGCTCTGTCTCTCTGCTGTGTAAGAATGCAATGAGGAGGCAGTCATCTATCTACAGGCTGGGAAGAGAGCCTTCATCAGACACAGAATCGGCCTGCATCTAGATGTTGAACTTCCTAGCTAGCCATGGTTCTCATAGAACCATGAGAAACAAAGTGGTTCAAGCCGCTCAGTTTATGGTAATCCATGTTACTACAGATGGAAACCTTCCCAACTTATTTTTTTTTTTTATCAAAGTAGCATAATAGTAATTCCAAACATCTGACAGATGGTACCAAAAACTTATAGGTCAATCTTCTTAAAGCTTAAAAATTCAAAAGAAAAATATTACCAAATGAATTTAGCAATATATTCAAAGAATTAACAACATGACATTGTAGTGTTTGTAAAGTCGTGTCAGGATGGTTGAACATTGGTAGTTTTATTAACCTAATGTGTATATGAATAGGCTGGAACCAGGGTCAGAAAACTTTTTTGGTAAAAGGCCAAATACTTTAGGCTTTTGGATGGAGTTGAAACACATTCTTCTTAGTAAAGTATTACAAGGATGGAAAAGTAAGTATCCAATGTACTCAACGCTAATATGAAGTCAGTAGATAACCTAATAACATGCCTACATAAGAGAAAAACTCAAATCAGGTCATGTTAGGGGTCGAGGGAATGAGGGAAGGGAGAGAGGAGAAAAGGGGGAATGAGGGAGGGAAGTTCTATCTCCAAATACAGTCACATTGAGGATTAAGTCTTCAACATATGAGTGAGAGGAGAACACAGGGGAGGGGACTGGTGTGCTTCCTCTCAATGGGCACGATGTAAGTGTGTGTGGCACAGCTTTTGGGTGTGGGACACAAATACAAGAAGGACTCTATCTGAAACATGAAAATACTGTAACCTAGTTTTTTGTACCCTGAAATTAAATAAAAATATTTTAGGCTTTGTGTGAAAAACAGTCTCTGTTGCAAGTATTCAACTCAGTCACAGTAGCTCCAAAGCAGTGTTAGGTGATATGCAAATGAGTAGGTGTGGCCATCCCAACAACTTTCTATAAACAAGAGTTCGTTTTGCCAATCTGTAAGACAAGGAAGACAAAGAGATTTTTATATAAATATATATAAAAATATATATCTGAAAGCAAAAACATACAATACTGTAAATAAAAATTTCAGTAAAATAATAAAGTTCATTTCATGAACATATGGTTATCTTCTACAGAGAAACATGAAAACTGCAGCCATTAAAGTGTAGAGAAAAGTTACTGATGCTTGGCATTAGTGCAATTATTCAGTGTTGCCCTGGATGTCTTAATGCAATGAGACCAAAAAAAAAAAAAAAAAAGAGAGAGAGAGAGAGAGAGAGATAGGGGCGGCGCCTGTGGCTCAAAGGAGTAGAGCCCTGGCCCCATATACCAGAGGTGGTAGGCTGGAACCCAGCTCCAGCCAAAAACTGCAAAAAAAAAAAAAGAAAGAGAGACAAATAGTCTATTTTTTAAATTAAGTCTTATACACATAGATCATGAATACATTTATGCATACGTGGGTACAATGTGTTGATTTTTTAATACAATTTGACATGCTTACATCAAACTAATTAATATAGCTTTGGGCTCATTTACTTGATTATTGTGTTAAGACATTTATGTTCTACACTTGACAGATTTGACTTGTACCCTTGCAATATGCTCCATAGGTATGGTCCTGCTGTTTGCCCTCCCTCTATCAAATCTCCCACCTCCCCTCCATTCCCACTCCATTTCTCTTCTTCATCCTGGGCTATTGTGTTCTATCTTTCATAAGAAAGTGTGAGTAAATATATAAGTTGGTTTCATAGAAGTACTGAGTACATTGGATACTTTTCCATCCATTCTTGAGATAATTTACTCAGGAGAATATGTTCCAGGTCCCTCCATGTAAACATAAAAGAGGTAAAGTCTCCATCTTTTTTAAAGCTGCATAATATCCCATGGTATACATGTACCACAATTTATTAATCCATTCATGAGTTGATGGGCACTTGGGCTTCTTCTGTGACTTGTTTATTATGAATTGAGCTGCAATGAATAATCTGGTGCAAATATCTTTTTTGCAAAGAGATTTTTGGTCTTTTGGATATACTCCTAATAGAGGAATTATAGGATCCAACAGCAGGTCAATTTTTAGATCCCTGAGTGTTCTCCAAAATTCTTTCCAAAAGGAACATCTTTGTTTGCATTCCCGCCAGCAGTGGAGAAGTGTTCCCTTTTCTCCACATCCACACCAACATCTGTAGTTTTGGGATTTTGTTTTGTGGGCTAGTCTTACTGAAGTTAGGTGGTATCTCAAAGTGGTTTTGATTTGCATTTCTCTGATGATTAAAGATGATGAGCATTTTTTCGTGTGTCTGTAGACCTTGTGCCTGTCTTCTTCAGAGAAGCTTCTGTTCAGGTCTCTTACCCATAGTGAAATGGGATCACTTGTTCTTTTCTTATGAATAAGTTTGAGTTCTGATACAGAGAAGATTAGCATGGTCCCTGTGCAAGGATGACGTGCAAATTCGTGAAGCATTCCATATTTTTCTCCAATGGGGTGGGGAGTGAGTTTGAGTTCTCTGTGGATGCTGGTTATCCCATCTTTGTTGGAATTGTAACCTACAAATATCCTCTCCTAATTCTGAGGGCAGTCTACTTGCTTTGCTTACTGTGTTCTTGACAGTACAGAAGATTTTTAGTTTGATCAAATCCCAGTAATGTATTTTTGGTGTTGCTTCAATTGCCCCTGGGGGTCCTCCTCATAAACTTTTCTCCCAGGCCAATTTCTTCAAGTGTTTCCCTGCACTGAGAGAGACAAATGTTCTAGTTGAAAAAATAACTTTTATGCAATAGATCTTTTTTCTGTCTTAAAATGCAAGAAAATTAGCTGAAAAATTATTAGAATGGACACAATGCTGGGTGTAGTTGTACACTCCTATAATCCTAGCACTCTGGGAGGCTGAGGTAGGTAGATTGCTTTAGCACAGAAGTTCAAAACCAGCCTAACCAGGAGTGAGACCCTGTCTCTAGTTAAAAATAGAAAAAGTAGCTGGGTGTGGTGGTGGGCACCTGTACTCCTAGGTACTCAGTAGTTGAGACAAAAGGATGGCCTGAGCCAAAGAGACTGAGGTTGCTGTGAGCTTTGATGACACCAGGGCACTCTAGGTAAGGGTGATATTGAGACTGTCTCATAAAAAATAAAAACTCCAACGCA
This sequence comes from Arctocebus calabarensis, assembly GCA_963573935.1. NCBI lineage: Eukaryota > Metazoa > Chordata > Mammalia > Primates > Lorisidae > Arctocebus > Arctocebus calabarensis. The sequence goes on along the minus strand of CAUYON010084311.1, from coordinate 8,196 downwards.
AAAAACAGACACAAATTTGAATTGTATGGTTAGATAAAAGATAAAAATACAGAAAATCAATTGTGTTCTCCATTATAAAAATTGGAATTAAGAGACTCCCAAACAATATCATTTGCCTAAATAATGATCCATCATGTCTAGTGATAGGCCCTGCTGAATAAAAAAACAGCTGTTATGAGCCACTGTTAGGGATGGGAGTTAGCTACATCTTTCAGGTGGGATACATTAAAAAAATGTTGAATTTCACAGATGAATAAAAAGAAGCCATGAATCAAAGGAAATCTATATGGTTCCCTGAATGACAGAGTTGGTCACTGAATGGATACTTAGTCTTCAATAAAATCAGAAAAGCATTCATTCAACAAATAATTAGTCACTATTCTAGGGGCCTGGATTCATTAAAGAATGAAATGGCAAAAATTCCTGCCCTTGTAGAGATTACATTGTGGTCTGGCAAGACAGGCTATAAATAATCAGCCTAATAGCAAATCTTAGAAGGCTGTGTATAAAGCAAAAGAAGAGACATCAAAAGTTTAGGAGCCGTCAAGGGGAGCACTGGATTGAATTTTAAATAAAAGGGTTAGGTGTGCCCTCACTGAAGAAGGGACATGCAAGCAAAAGCTCGAGATGTGATGGGAGGAAACATGAGGATATCTGGGGAGAAACTCCCCAGAGTAGAAGATGGTGCCAATGGTCGCTAAGGCATGATAAGAGTTATAATAAGGAATGTAAGTAAGAAGGAGCATGGCTGGAGTGGACAGAGCACATGAAGAGGAAAAAAAAAAACAGGAAGACACCATGCAGATTCCATATTTGCCATGGGACCATGGGAATCTATAGCACAATGTCAATCATTAAATAGTGCCCTGTTATTACCACTGGAATTAGTTTATTAAAAGCTGTAATAATAGAGTCTATTATGTTTCAAGTCAGTAAAGCTGCCCTAATAGAACAAATAATTTAGAAGAGCTACCTATTTTATCATTTAGTATAAGACAGATTTGGTATTTCAAATTTAGAGTCACCATCTTTGGGGGGAAAAATAATCTAGTTTAGCCATACCAGAGGAAGAAGAGGAAGGAGATTTGAAGAATAAGATTGACTTGACCTGTCATTGCTGGCTTTGAAAATGGAGGATGAAAGTCCTAACGGGAGTCAGAAAGTGGGACTCAGTTTCAGTGTGGTCACCAGGTGGGGTCCTGTGAAAGTTACATCCCTCCAAATGGGCCTTAGTTTTCTCATTCCCCATCTTGTCTACTTTTCAGACACTCCAGAGAGAGCCACTGAGCACACACCAGTGACAGTAGCAGATAAGAGCTATGGGGCACAGAGTAACTGTGAGATCATAACATATGTCTGTCTCTCTGATTTTTACTGTTCTCATCTGCAGAGAGGGTCATGCCCTTAATTGTATAGTTATGAATGGAATATATATAAATATATGTATGTATTATGTAGTCTGATTGGTGCGGAGTAGTTTAGTCTCCCTTTCCTTCTTCATCAGAAGGAATTTTTTTTTTTTATTAAATCATAGCTGTGTACATTAATGCAATCGTGGGATACAATGTGCTGGTTTTATATACACTTTGAAATATTTTCATCAAATTGGTTAACATAGCCTTCATGACATTTTCTTAGTTCTTATGTTAAGACTTTTATATTCTACATTTAATAAATAGAAGGAAATTTTTTTTTTTTTTTTGCAATTTCTGGCCAGGGCTTGGTTTGAACCCGCCACCTCTAGCATCTGGGGCTGGCGCCCTAATCCTTTGAGCCACAGATGCTGCCCAGAAGGAAAATATTTTTGAATGAAGAGAATGAAAATAATAAAAGCTGCCTATGAATATGCTAGGCACTCATAACTTTATGAGATGGGTATTATTATTCCCATATTACCAAGCAGAAAATGGAGTCTAGCAGGGCTAAGAAACTTGCTCATATAGACAATAGAAGCACACAACTTTTATATGAGTGACTTATTCCAGAGCTCAACTTTTAATCACTACCACTTAATGCCTGGATAATTACCTACCTAGGTAAGACGTTTCACATACATTATCCATTTTTCTCCAAAATGACCCCGTTAAGATTAAGCCTCAATTTTCCTTCTTCATTTTAAATTGATGTGACTAGTTTGGTGGTACATACAGCTGGTTCCTTAGAGAATTAGAACAATTATAAGCCTCTCGGGAATCTGCAAATGCTGACGTGTGTCAAAAAGTAAAATATTACAAAGGCGGGTGCTATTAATTTTTAAATAATTGCTGGATCCTAGTCCCATCAGCAAGAAGCTACATATATATATTCTGCCTAATTTGATGGGAATGAACTTCAAAAACAGATTAAGTCTTTTTACTTTTTCACCTCAAACAAAGATAATTAGCTTGAAATATAAGAGATGAGAATAAATCATGAATACTGTTATTTCAAAGGTATTTCCTTTCACTTGGTCCTGATTTGCCTGATGTCGTGTTTCATAAAAAGTAATGTTCCATCTGTATGCAAGTTTCACACATTTTGTTCAGAAATACCTTCTTATATTTTAGCCCCTAGATGGTAATTTCCAAGGTTTCATCTCTTCTCTTTTGACAGCTATTCAGTGATTGCTACAAAGCTCATGAGTATAAACAGTAAATAAGGAAATATAATAAAAATAGGAAATATCAAGAGGTCAAAGATGAAGCGACGGAATTTTTCTTTATGAACTCGAGGGAAGTAGTTAGTTCAATTCTCCTTGCTGCGTTGAAAAACCAGGAGCCTCTCCTCAGTCCTTCTCCTGTGGCTTGGTCATGTTGGCTGCAGTTCTTGCTGGCCTCGCAGGGACCTCAAGAAGATGTGTATTTCTGACAGATTGTTTTAAGCAGGGCTTTCCCCAATGTAGCAGCACAGACATCTGGGCAGTGCTTGTAAAACTGAAATAAACATTTGTCAACAAAGCCCAAAGTTCACCCTAAAGGACTACATTTTTTAGTATTATCTCATTTCTGGCTAAACTTCTACCTTTGGACCATGTCCAGAGGCCTAAACAAGAGCCTAGTCAATTCCTCTCCTGTGGCTTTTTCTGATTGTACCATGCATCATGTTCTTCCTAACTTGTTTATGCTGAGTTAACGTTTATTTTAACCATATAAAGAATCACTCTTAACATCACTCATGCATTTGGTTCCACAGATCAATATCAATAATAAAATGTTGAATGGGATAATTTTCTCACTTTGTCATTCTTGCTGGATTCACAAGCCACTTGCAGGCTAGATGTTGGTATTGAGGAGTTTTAGTGGGACAAGGAAAGGAAAGAGCCTGTATTTGCTTTGGAATATTATCTACCCTTTTCCAAATTAGAGACTCTGGTTGCATGTCTTTTAATGAAACATTTCTAAATCTGACCAAACTGCCAGAAAGAAATTCGCAATAAAAGGTTGGCTTTTGTATCATTCTCCATTTTTTACCTTATTACTGTGACAAAAAGTGTATTAATGTCTGAACATTTCATCAGTTCTGAGAACTGTAGCTGGTGGCAGTTCCTAACATGGAAACTGGTGACTGTTTGGAGCCCTGATTTGCATGTGTACCACACTCACAATTATTTATTTTGCATCTCATTTGCATACTTTGTGTTCAAATCTTTTTTTTTCTTGAAAGAAATGTTTATTTGTAGTCTTTATTGGTGAAACAGTTTCAATCAAATCCAGAACAGGTTTTCACATTTGAGCCTTTAGTGCAAAGACATTATGTCAAGCAGGAATAAAATGCTTATCCAGGGGAGCTTTCCCCTGGTGCATTTAAATGTTAGGATGCTCAGGAGATAACTTATATGACAGAAATCTCAAAAATCTGCTTTAAAAAGAACATGATTTTAACCTCATATTAAGGTTTTTCAAAATATAAATAAACTTATACTTTCAACTTCTTAATTTCTAAACAAAACACCCCAAGTAGCAACTATCCCTTTAAATAAAAAAAAAAATCAATTTATACTCTTTTTAAAAGAACTGCAACAATTTTAAATGTTCCAATTCCATACATATGTACATTTATAACTTAGGTGATTTTTTGTACTAAATACTTTTATTCATGCAACAGTGACAGGACTGGACTCAAGGTCCTAAAGCGGCCTTTCTGAGAAAGCTGTGTAGCTCCTTATTCTGGCTGAAGAACAAGGGGTATGCATCTTGTCAATCTCAAAAGGACTCACTGCGGTCTCACCAGTTGATTTGTAAGTAATGTGACAAGAATCATGTATCCAGATGAATTTGTTGAACCTCTGGTGGCCAATGGAACACAGTTGTAGCCCCACATGAAAACTCTGATCTGCTTCTGGTACAGGGACACGATGAAAATATCTGTATTTGTAGTCAAGTGATTTTTCTTCTTTTTTCTTAGTTATTACAGCAGATACTTTGGTCTGATTGTCTATATCTTGTGACAAGCAATAATGACCCAGTAGAATTGCATTGGTTCTGGTATTCCTAGTTCTTAAGCGAGGAACAATGGACTGAGGCTCCTCGGGGGTTGTCAGCATCATCACACTGCCATTAGGAAAGAATCTTATGTACCTGTAATAGTCCACTTGGTGCCAGGCTCTATAGAAACCATCAAGAGACTGTTCCACTTGACGAATATATGTGGTTTTACTGATATACACTCCATCAAACGGAACACATGGCCGTTCTGAAAACATCTGTCTCCAGGATGTGTATGGAACAATTTTAAAACAACTTCTGCCCCAAATTTTCAAGCAGGCCAGATGTCAAATTTCAGGGTCTCTGGCACAGATGTAGAATCCTCTGCATAGCAGTGACGACTGCTCTAAGGATCTGAGGTCCAAGTCACTAGATACCATCCATCGGAAGAAGTACCTCAGGACCTCCATCGGCAGCGCTGATATGTGAGTATGACTGCTCTCAAGCTCAGGCTGACACAGTTTGAGCACAGACTCCTGAAATGTGAGTTGTTGCTGGAAGTAGGACAAGAGATCTGTCATTTTGCTATCCTCATCACCATCTTCAATGTAGCTGTTTCCAACACCATCACCATCTGGAGACCGGGTATAAATAATCTTGAACTCTATATCAAGTACAAGTTGCATAGCCCTAGGGTAAAACTTGATGGCTTCATAGAGAGCTCCATTTTGTTCTTCTTCTACAGCTTTTAGAAAGAGGTCTCGAGCCTTTTCTTCTTTTGCCTGTTCTTGTTTTCCTTTGGTATCTGTTGCTGCTTTCCATAGAGTGCCTCTAGCTGCTCTGCAAGGTGCATTTTCTAACTTGCCAGAGCCTACACTTGGGCCAAGTTCAAACATCCACTGAGCTCCGAGCATCTGGAGTTGTGCCTGCAGATCCGTTTCAGCAGGACTTTCATTTTCGTCATCATCATCTGCTCTGACAGCATCAGAATGACAATCTTCCTCAACTTCTGCCAAGCTGGCGGGGCGGCCAGCTGCGGTCAAGGATCTCTCTGCACCCCCTTGCACCGCCCCCCAGAGGAGGGGTGCTGGGTGTCTGGGTGTCTACTCCTGCCTGTCTGCTGCAGCGCGGCTTAGTAGAGTTCTCGGTCGGAGAAGCGCACCAGGCAGCGGCAGTAACTGCGGGCCCGGCGTACGGCAGCCATCTTCGCGGGGCAGGGGGCCAGATCGGGGCGCGCTTAAGTGGAGGCTGCGGCCGGCGACTCGAGAAGTGGACGGACGCCGGCTGCCAGCCAAGGACGAGGACGAAGGGAATACCGGAGCGTCGGCCCTACCCGAGACCTGGAAAGCCGCTGCGGAGCTGCCCCCTCAGCTACGGAAAGCTGCGCCGGCACGCGGAGCATGCGCAGTGCCACCGCCGCCCGTTCGCGCCGCCCGGCCCCCCGGCCCAGCGCGCTGCCTAGTGGACAACGGGTCGTGGGCCTGCTGCGCGCGAGACGGCCGCGGTGCTGAGCCCGCCGGTTTGCGGATCTCAAACTGGGTCCACGCGTTCGGCTCAGTGAACTCTTACGCAAACTTGAACACGTTTATCTCAAAAATGTTTATAACCCAAATTTAGGATGGAGCCCTTAAGGCCGGACGCCCTGAGGACCATTGAACTGGACATTCACGACGGTCGCTACACTGTCCCGGGCGACTTTGGCTAGAGCCCCGTGCCGGGAATGCGGAGAAAAGGCGAAACTCCACAACACTGACAGGTTGTTACAACGACTGAACTTTTTAAGAGCGCAGACTACGAAGGTTGAGGAAAGATAAGCTCAGGTGCCCAGCAGCGGGAAACTAAAAAAAGAGCCCACGCAACGCACGTCTCACTACAGATCCCGTAATGCAATGCGGGAAGGACCTGCGGCTCCAAGGCCCTGAAACCGGAGTCCTGCGCGGACTACGCCCGCGAGGCATTCTGGGGTTTGTAGTCGGCCGCTCTGCGGGGAGCTCCGGAACTTACCCTCGGTCCTCGCCCCGCCTCTTAAAGCCCAAACACCTGAATTCGCTAAAGTCACTCTTATTTATTAGATAAGACTTGATTTTCCCACAATTTACATCTTTTTAACCACAGAAGTTTGCATGTTTTGTGAAAACTAGTTCACTTAGCAAACTAAACTTCATTTAGCAAACATTTACTGAGTTTTCGAAGTTTCTGCTATGTGCCAGGGACTAGGAGTCATCAGGATTCTAAACATTCAAAAAGCTCAGAGTTTAAATTTCTAATCTATTATTTTATTCTGGAGAATTTAAAAATGCAGTACATCTTTGGCAGACAAATGGAAGCAAAAAGAGAGAGAGAATGAAGGGCTACAGTAAAGAAATCAAAATGCGAGGCTCGGTGCCTGTGGCTCAACGGGCTAAGGCCCCAGCCACATACACCTGAGTTGGCGGGTTCGAATCCAGCCCGGGCCCGTCAAACAACAATGAACCAAACAACCAACGGCTGCAACCAAAAAATGGCCGGGCGTTGTGGCGGGCGCCTGTGGTCCCAGCTGCTTGGAAGGCAGAGGCAGGAGACTCGCTTGAGTCCAGGAATTGGAGATTACTGTGAGTTGTGATGCTTACAGCACCCTATCCAGGGTGACAGCTTGAGGCTCTGTCTCAAAAAAAAAAAAAAAATCAAAAGTCAAATACCTATAAAGTACCTTCATGTTCAAAGGAGGCCAAAAATTCAAGTTTTTGTTTTCAGTGGAAACTTTATGGCTTAGGTCTTTTAAGGATAAGTTTCCTCCCAATGAACTCTTTAAAATTGGATTTTGAAATTTAAATTGGGGGGAAGGGTTAAATCTAAGAATTTATAACAGAAGAAAATGATAAATGTGACTCTTAAATGCTAAAGATCAGGTTTTGAACTAATAAGGTACTGAAATATTTTCAGGATGAGTTTTATTTCATTAAAAGTGTTGAATGATAGTGTTGTGCCCAGATCACGCAATCCCCAAAGACCACCAGGGAGACAAACTCGATGCAAAAGCAAAAGAGCCTTTATTGAAGCTCAAGCCTGGGCCCTCAGTTTACCCATTGCAGAGGGAGTGTGCTGAGGACCCGACCCCTGGGTTGCTGGGGGTTTTATTGCGTTACTAGAGGGGTGGGGGATTTCCAAGCTGTGGCAAATATGATGGCTACTTGAGATACTTTTTACACCTATTAGTTGGGCTTGTATCAGTTGTTTTTCAGCTTGGGCTGCTATCTTGAGGCAGGGTGAGCACCCTGTTTGGCCTTGATAGACTGAAAGTGGGCGGTTTGTTAGAAAATGGAGTTACTCTTGCTTTTTCAATAGCTTTTTTTTATTTTTTATTATTGAGGATTCATTGAGGGTACAGAGAACCTGGTTACACTGATTGCATTGGTTAGGTAAAGTCCCCTTGGGTTACACTGATTGCATTGGTTAGGTAAAGTGCCTCTTGTAATTGTGTCCCACCTCCAAGAGGTGTGTCACACACCGTGACTTGAATGATAGTTTAAAATATTCCAGCCTGGCTCGGCGCCTGTGGCTCAGCAGGCTAAGGCGCCAGCCACGTACATCTGAGCTGGCGGGTTCAAATCCAGCCTGGGCCCGCTAAACAACAATGACGGCTGCAACCAAAAAATGGCCAGGCGTTGTGGCGGGCGCTTGTAGTCCCAGCTACTTGGGAGGCAGAGGCAAGAGACTCGCTTGAGCCCAGGAATTGGAGGTTGCTATGAGCTGTGATGCCACAGCACTCTATCCAGGGTGACAGCTTGAGGCTCTGTCTCAAAAAAAAAAAAAA
>CAUYON010084308.1:0-27742 GCA_963573935.1 Arctocebus calabarensis | reverse complement strand
TTTTTGAGACAGAGCCTCAAGCTGTCACCCTGGATAGAGTGCTGTGGCATCACAGCTCACAGCAACCTCCAATTCCTGGGCTCAAGCGAGTCTCCTGCCTCCGCCTCCAAAGTAGCTGGGACTACAGGCGCCCACAACACCTGGGTATTTTTTTTGTTTGTTTGGGTTGCAGCCGTCATTGTTGGTTGGTGGGCCCAGGCTGGATTCAAACCCGCCAGCTCAGGTTTACATGGCTGGTGCCTTAGCGTGCTGAGCCACAGGCACCAAGCCGAGAATGATCATTTTATGATTCAAATCTTGTCATAATGAGTTACTGAAGCACTTCATGGCTTAGGGTTGCCCTCAGGGCTCACAGCCACTTAAGAGGGCTCACAGGGCCATATTGAGGTTCCTCCACCTCACCTTTAAGAACTTTATATCTCAACAATTTTTCATCAAATGCTACACTCAACACACAACTAAACATATTCTAATTCTTCCAAGATATTTTTCTTCTTCTGAATAATGGCTCTTACTGCTACTTGGAATGCCATTGTTTTCTTTTAGTCTGGCCATTCCTTTCTTTTGTGGGCATTGGTTTGGAGGCTACCTACTCTAGGAATCCTGTTTGAATTCTTATTTTCGGTTATGTGGACATCCTATATATTTCTGCAGCAGGTAACTCTTATTTCTGTTAGAAAAATGATCAAGCTCCCTTACTTATATTAATAGTAAAATCCAAAATTCCATGAGGGCAAGAATGATGGATATTTTGATCTTTTCTGTATATTTAGAGTCTTAGATAATTCCTTATTGGTCATAAGTTTTCAGTAAACGTGCAAGTAGAGAATGAATTATACATAATATTTTATTGCTTAACATTCTGGAAGATTGAAATATGACTTTACTCATATTATCTTTTTAAAGTAGAAGAGTCTGTTTTCCTATAACATTATGCTACTTATATATTAAAATAAAATTGAATTTCTTCTTGAAAACAACTTCTAAATTTTAGTGTAAAGCAATTATCTTTAAAGTAACAAAAAACCCCCCCAAACTTTCAAACTAGCAATTAACAGACGTGTTCATTGTGAGCCTATTATAAATAAGCTGTAGGTTCGGTGCCCGTAGCACAGTGGTTACAGCGCCAGCCACATGCACCAAGGCTGGCAGGTTTGAACCCAGCCCGGGCCAGCTAAACAACAATGACAACTGCAACCAGAGAATAGCCAGGCGTTGTGGCAGGCACCTGTAGTCCCAGCTGCTTAGGAGGCTGAGGCAAGAGAATAGCTTAAGCCCAAGCGTTGGAGGCTGCTATGAGCTGTGACGTCACAGCACTCTACTAAGGGCGACATAGTGAGATTCTGTCTCTACAAAAAAAGCTCTGCTCTATGTTAGCTATTTTAGAACAATGTCTGAAATATACTTTTTGTCTGTAGTAAAGTAGTTTTACAACATTAGGCATATAATAGGTGCTCATGAAATGCTCGTTGAAGAAAGGTCAGAATGATTAAACTATGACTTTGAAACAAATTAGTTTCCATATACAAGTTTTGACTTTAAACAATTGTTTTGAGAAATGATTCATGAAAGAATTATTCTGATGTAAATTATTATATTTTGTACATGGAGATAAGCATACTGTGAACAGCATTCTTTGTCCTAAGTTACTTTTTGAGATATTGGGATCCAATGAAATGCATTAGGAGTAAAGATTCAGATTTTAATTGAAACAGTCTGAAACTTTACACTTAGTGAAGGGTGTTCTTGACTCCGACAGTAATCTGGAAATGTATTGTAATAGAGACTACTTGGAAGTTTATCTCTAAACTCATCTAGTTATGGGACATATAACTTAATGTATTTTACAGTATGTTCAAGCATACATTAATATAATTACAAGGATAAGATCACAAAGTAAATTTTTATTAGCTTTGACATGCCAAATTTTACGAGTATATATGTAAATATGTGTATATATTTATATTTTTCCTATTTCTATTTTTCTAGAAGTGATTAATTAGTGCTCTAGCTATAAAGCTTCTATTTTCCTTGTCAGTGACGATCTCAAGGCCTCTGAGCTGCCTCTCGCTTGACCTTGGTTGAAAAGCACAAAGAATAGCAACCTTGAAACTGGCATCAACAAGATTCATTCTACAGAAACCAGGCGCAGCACGATAGAGTAAAAAACACGTATTTAATTTTAAGGTTTTCCAGAAATTGCTCTTAGCATTTCTTCTTCTTAAAGACTTTTAAGTGCAAATGTCCTTCAGCTCACAAAAGGAAACATTGCCATTCTGCCACTTAACACTGGTCAAAGCGGTCCTTTAGAGACCCCTCTGCATTGTTCCCTTTGATGGAGACGTGCCAGCAGGGTCCATACCACCCGGGAGAATAACACAGCCGGATGCGACTGGTTAGCAATCCGCAGACCTGGAGCAGACAGCTCCAGCACTTCACTACTTTCACATCCTGAATCTTTGTCTTTTCTACTTCAACACGCAATCCCCATTATTTCCCGCGTAAAACATTATAATAGCAGAATCATTTCCTTGCTCCTTCTGTTTTTCAGCACTGGCTCACTGCCTTTGTTCCACAATTAACAAAAATCACACCTTCTGAGCAATCCTCCGTTCATCCACAGGCATTGCCTGCACGCTGCTTATACTCTAGCTAGAGAGACAAATACATGCGTTCTGGAAAGGCACAGTGGCATGAGACAAATGTAGAAGAAATGGTTCCAAAATAAATTGCTATAGGATGTCAGAGGAAGAAAGTTGTGAAGTTGGGGTGAAAATTTAAAAAAAGACAAGAGAGGAGTTTCTTTTTATTAAATATTTCTATTTTAACTGCCAGCTTCCTATTCACTTCCTGTTCTTAGAGACTTTTCTGCCTTATGAGTGGGAAGCAGGGGCTACCTCCCAGTGTCAATGCTGAAATGTCAGATACTTAATTTTCCAGCACCCCCTGCAGCTAGGATATGGGACGGGTGACCTCAGTTCACCTATTCAAGTGCAGCGGTCCAGAGTTTAAATGCACAGAGCAGGTGCACCATAGCAGGCATGGCTTAGACTGCGTTTTGCCGATGAGCAGCAGCTGAAGCAGCAGTGGCAGTGGCAGCCCCGTTGCAGGGCCATGGATGCAGTGATGCTGATGGTAAGTCCCAGTGGTGATGGCGTGAGCTTGGAATCCAGTTTTTATTTAATAACAGCACGCGCAATACCCTCACCAGACTTACGTGATGTGATGTGACGATGGGCATAGCTCCACACCGCTCCCATTTTCCTGTCCTAGTTCCATCTTCCTTGTTATTTATTTATTCTGGAGACAGAGTCTCACTCTGTTGCTCCAGGCTAGAGTACCATGGTGTCAGCCTAGCTCCCCGCAACCTCAAACTCCTGGGCTCAACCAATGCCCCTGCCTCACCTCCTGAGTAGCTGGAACTAAGGGCACCCACCACAACAACCTGGCGACTTTTTTTTTCTTTTTAGTAGCGACAGGCTCTCACTCTGGCTCAGGCTGGTCTCAAACTCCTGAGCTCGAGTGATCGTCCCACCTCTGCTCCAGAGTGCTGGGATTAGTAACCCACTGCGCCCACCCGGCTGCCTTCCTTTTGTTATTCTATTATGCTTAAATCAGCCACAGCTAGTTTCTATTGCTCCCAAGTGGGAATCCTGACTGATATTTGGGGGGCAGGGAGGCTGTGTGCACAAAATGAACAAAGAAGTAGAGTCAAGAGTCATGGCACCCAATTGCTCTAAGTATTTCAGTGGCTAACCCAATGCTGAGAGATAGATTCTTGCTTCTGTTTTCTACCTTTCTGGTCCCCTGTAATTGCGATCCCCTGATTTTAAAGACAATGTGGACTGTGCTAGGCACATTCCCACCTCTCTGTCTCTGCTCATTCCAATTCCTCACCCTGGAATTCTACTTTGTTTCCATGTAATCTGGCTCTGTCCCTTAACACCTAGTTCAATTGCTATTTTATGTGTCAAATCTCCCCAGCCTTCCCTGGGAATTTAGCTAACTTCAGAGAACTCAGTGGCAACCGCGAGTATTCAGAATGGCTACTCAGAAACCCAGCTGATAATTTGATGATTCAGCAAATATGCATTCCCTACCTCTCCTACTGTGAATGGAGAATACTTCTTCCTCCACAGATGCGGCTCTTGGCCATGTCACCTTCCTGGACCAATGGCATGTGAACAGAAGTCTAAGTGTACATTCGCAGTTTAGCTTGCGCCTTGTACCCCAGTGATGCACCTTGAGAAGACCATGCCCAAGCTAACTGCTGGCAAGGCAAACTTGAATCCAGGCAGCAGCCTGGAAACCACCCCCGAAGTCGATCAGCAAAACTTTGAGCGCAAAAACTGCTTGCTGTTTTATGTCATCGGGATTTTTTTTTTTTTTTTTTTGAGACAGAGTCTAACTGTGTCGCCCTGGTAGAATGCTGTGCCGTTACAGCTCACAGCAACCTCCAACTCTTGGGCTTTCAGCAATTCTCTTGCCTCAGTCTCCCAAGTAGCTGGGACTACAGGTGCCCGTCACAACGCCTGGGTATTTTTTTGTTGTAGTTGTCATTGTTGTTTAGCTGGCCTGGGCCGGGTTCGAACTTGCCAGTCCCGGTGTATGTGGCCGGCGGCGCCCTAGCAGCTGCGTGACAGGCACTGCGCCTGTCATCAGGATTTTGGGATCGTTTCTGATGTAGCATCGTTGCAGCAGTGCTGATCCACTGTTTTCACTTCTACATTTTCACGCGCCTGTGCCTTCCCGTTCCAGCTAGATTATACATTCTTTAGGGCATTGACCATGCTTTGTCCTTCTTTGGCAGGTTCCACAGCACACGTCCAGAATGGTGAAGGAATGTTATGTTCGGTAGCTAGATGTTTATTCATTTACTCACAAATATTTATTGACCTTCTACTTTGCTCTACGAAACCATTTTATCAGATGTAAGGATGAAGGTGAAATGTACAGTTTTTGCACTAAAAGAATGCATAGACTGATGATGAAAGAAGACAAGAAAATGGGGTAGAGAGAGTGAATAAAAGCAATGCCAGGGCGTGCAGAGAAACTTGGAAGAGATGGGGCTGGCCAGCTCACTCAGTTTGGTCCTGGCTTGCTCAGTAGAGATACAGCATATTAGCAAAGGCAGTGTTTAAACCGAGTCTTAATGGATGAGTAAGATTGTTTCAGACGGAGAAAAATGAAGGGTATGGCAGACAGGGGAACAGCACATATGAAGGCACAGAGCAGTGAGAGGCCTCGACATGTTTGGAAAACTACAGTTGGTTCAGTGAGTCCACAGTGCCCATGTTGTGTGCAGGGAGATAGTCCAGATTTCAGAGTCTTTCACACTCATTTTCTGCTTAAAAAGATGGAGGAGATATATCAGAAAGCAATGTCTCCTGGCAATCAGAGCATGATTCACTCCACCAGGCACACAAATGTTTATACAATGAGGCAGAGAAAGATTCTTGGAGCCCTGGTCACTGTACAGAGAAAGAAACTTCAAAAAGAGGTTTTAACAGGTAGGTCCATGGGAGAAGTATATGACTGAATAATACTAACTGCTAATGCTACTGAGCTCTTAACTGTATGCTTCGCACTGTTCTCGGTTTTGTACCTGTACTGTCCCATTTCATAATCACAGCAACCCTGTAAGATAGGTACTATTATTATTCCCACTTAGCATGTAAAGAAACTGACGTGAGCCATTAAGAGAATGGCTCACAGTCACATGGCTAATAGTGATTAAACCAGATTTCAAACCCAAACAGTCTGATGCCAGCCTCTGTGTGCTTAACTTCTTACCGCCTCCAGAATGAGGCTAACATGGAACTCAAAAGAATTATTTAAATTAACATAAGGCAGAATCATTCTCAAAACATGCATAATAATGAAGTGCTGGATATCTATTCTGAAAAGAAAAAATGAAAGGAAGCTTTACTGCCTCTCAGAAGCCAGAGGAAGACTTACGCTTAGTATAGACTTGAAAATGATTGATTAACTTCCTATCACTTTATAATGAGTGAACAACCCATTCTATTGTTACTGAAAATAGCTAACACTAAGAGTGGTGACCGAGAAGACATGAATGCTTACACAACACAGGTGAAAAATTGCTCTGAAGTATGTAGAAGAAATCAATTCCACTGTTAGTTTAGTCAAGAGACTAAATTAAGATTAATCTGAAGCCACACATTTTGGCAGGATCTCAAATTATCTCATTTCCAAGACCCATAATATCCTTCCAGGGATGATAAAGAGAGCTTTCACTCTCATTCTTAAACTATGATTATAACTTTTTATTTGGTTTGATTAGCACCTTATAGGCATGATGCTATGGGTTGGGGAAGAAAACTTGAAGACATGTTTCAAGATTACCTTGTACAGGTGCTTTCAATATTTTCTGTCTCAACAATGGTCTCATGAGTAAACATACTATGATGTGAATTACTGGTGCACTCACTATAACATACATTATTCTTTCCTCACTCAGGAAAGTTTGACATGTAAATGCAGAAGAATATTGTTATTACAGGAATAAATTTGAATCCCTTATTGTATTTATAAGGGAATATCTTAGTCATGGACAATACTTTTTGTTGACATATACATTGCGTCCTTCTCTCCCATATTCCCAGGGTGGAATCTTGAAAACTATTAAATATATTTCCCGGATTCCCTTGTGAACAGGGTTTCAATTAGATTCCACCAATGAGAAGCACCTGCATTCATTTGAGATTTGGAAGAGAAGTGGAGCCATTATTCTCTGATGGCAATAATGGCATAGACAGATAGCTGAGGTTCTTGGTGGTGACTTTGACTTTTTGAGGTTCTCATGAGACTCACCCCCTTGCAGTGCTGGAAGTGACTGAGATTGCTGGTGGCAGCTTCCCTCCAATTCCTCCACTCTCAAATTTCCTGAGATGGACCTTCCTAACCTTGACTCCTCTCATCCTTTCAATGATCATGTGGACTTTTATTATACAAAGTAAGTCTCTTCTTTCTCAAAGGAACTTGAGTGACTTCAGTCTTTCTGATTGAACTCTGACTAACATAATTCTTGAAATTTAGTATCTTAGTGAATTTCAGTAATAAATTATTTGGGCCATACATGATAACCAATTGCTACTTTAATGTTGCAATGCCATGGTTGAAACTTGATAATCTAAGCCTTGGAAATAACCAGCAAGCAGAGTTAAACATTTCGTGGGAAAAGATTCTAACTTGGGTAAATTTGCTGATTTCATTAAACCAGGGGTCCTCAAACTTTTTAAACAGGGGGCCAGTTCACTGTCCCTCAGACCGTTTGAGGGCCAGACTATAGTTTAAAAAAAACACTATGAACAAATTCCACTGCACATATCTTATTTTGAAGTAAAAAAACAAAATGGGGGCGGTGCCTGTGGCTCAAAGGAGTAGGGTGCCGGCCCCATATACCGGAGGTGGTGGGTTTAAACCCAGCCTAGGCCAACAACTGCCAAAAAAAAAAAAAAAAACCAACAAAACAAAAACGGAAACAAATACAAATACAATATTTAAAATAAAAAAGGCGCCCCCTATCTGCAAAAAAAAAAAGACCTCCTAACTTCAGGAAAAAAGGCTCCCCTTAACCACAGAAAAAGGCCCTACTAACTGCAAAATAAAAAAAAAAAACAAAAAATAGACCTCCTAACTTAAAAAAAAAAACATTGGGTGGTGCCTGTGGCTTAAAGGAGTAGGACCCCAGCCCCATATACCGGAGGTGGAGGGTTCAAACCCGGCCCCAGCCAAAAACTGCAAACAAAAAAATCCTAACTTGTTCTTACCTCAGTCCTCAGGCAGCAGTAGGCTCTGCACAGGCAAGCTTGTGACTCCTCTGATCAAGAGTCTCAGTCTCACCTGAGAATGAGAGCAGGAGTCCAGAGACAGAGAGAAGGAGGGGAGTCAGAGAGTGCAGCGCACATTCCACACATGTGCACTGCGGGCCCTCGGATGAGTTAGCTGCTAAGCAGGACAGGCACTGGCGGCAAAAACACCCAGCAGGCTGGATAAATGTCCTCCGTGGGCCACATGTGGCCCATGGGCCGTAGTTTGAGGACCCCTGCACTAAACTGTAAGAGAGACAAATAAAAAGGAGAGAAATGAGCAGGGAAAGACCAAGTCTCAGGTTACAAAATTAATGTACACAAATCAGTACATTTCTAATAATAGTTAAGCTTACAGTTAAATCAGAAACTCAATACCATTTACAATAGGTAACAAGAAAATAAAATACCTAGAAATATACTTAACCCAAGAAGTGAAAAGTCTCACCAGGGAGAACGATTAAGCACTGATGGAAGAAATCAGAGATGATATGAATAGAAAAATATCCCATGCTCATGGACTAGAATAATTAATATTGTTAACATGTCTGTACTGCCCGAAGTGATTTATAGATTCAATGCAATTCCCAACAAAATACTTACATCATTAAAACAGCTCCAGTAGCCAAAGAAATCCTAAGCAAAAAGAACAAATCTGGAAGCATCACATTACCTGATTTCAAGTTATACTACAAGACTATAGTTATAGTAACCAAAAGGCATGGTACTGGTATAAAAGCAGACACATAGGTTAATGGAATAGAATAGAGAACGCAGAAATAAAACCATATATCTACAAGCAACTGATCTTTGACAAAGCAGATAAAACAAAATTCTGGGGAAAGGACACTCTATTTAATAAATGGTGCTGACAAAATTGGATGGCCACGTGCAGTAGAGGGTCCTTATCTCTGACCATATACAAAAATTAACTCAAGAAGGATCAGAGACTTAATATAAGACCAGAAAACATGAAAATTCCAGAAGAAAATGTAGGAAAAACTCTTTTGGACATTGGCTTAGGTAAAGAAGTTAAGACTAAGACCCTAAAAGCAAATACGATAACAACGAAAATAAATAAAGAGGGCATAATTAAGCTAAATAGTTTCTGTAGAGGAAAGGAAATAATCAACAAAGTAAATAGACTACCTACAGAATGGGAGAAAATATTCACATCCTGTACATCTGACAAAGGACTAAATCCCAAATCTGTAAAGAAGGTGAAAAAAAATCAGCAAGAAAAAAGAGAAAAGAAGGTAAAAGAATATGAACAGAATTTTTTCAAAAAATAGAATGGCCAACAAACATGAAAATATGCTCAACGTCACTTAATCATCCGGGTAATGCAAATTAAAACCACAACGAGACACCATTTTACTCCTGTCATAATGGCTATTATGTATTTATTTATTTATTTCTTTTGAGACAGAGCCTCAAGCTGTCACCCTGGGTAGAGTGCTAAGGATCACAGCTCACAGCAACTTCCAATTCCTGGGCTCAAGCGAGTCTCCTGCCTCCGCCTCCCAAGTAGCTGGGACTACAGGCGCCCGCCACAACGCCCGGCCATTTTTTTGGTTGCAGCCGTCATTGTTGGGCAGGCCCGGGCTGGATTCGAACCTGCCAGCTCAGGTGTATGTAACTGGCGCCTTAGCCCACTGAGCCACAGGTGCTGAGCCCATAATGGCTATTATTTAAAATTCAAAGAACAATGGATTTGGTGTGGATGTGGAGAAAAGGGAACTCTGTTATACGCTGTTGATGGAAATATAAATAATACAACCTCTGTAGGAAACAGTGTGGAAATTCCTGAAAGAACTAAAAGTAGACCTACCATTCAATTCAGCAATCCCACTACTGAGTATCTACCCAAAGGAAAGGAAACCATTCTATATCCAAAAGACAGCAGCGTCTGAATGTTTGTTACTCAGTTCTGCCCAATTATTGCCATGTAAGAATATTGGTTCAGTATCACCAGGGTTTCCTGTTTTTCAATAGAAGACAAAAATATGAATGAGGTTCTAGGTGAAATAGCCTGATTTTTAACGATTGAAAAATAGTTCAAACATTTTAAAAAACAATATGCAGAGGTGAAGGCTATGTTAACTGGTTTGATGTAAGCATTCCAAATTATACATAAAATCAGCACATGGTAGCCCATAAATGAATTAATGCACACAGTTATGAGTTAATAAAAAAATTGTTAAGAGAAAGAAAACAATATGCAGTTCAAATAAAACATAGCCATGCTGGGTGGCGCCTGTGGCTCAGTGGGTAGGGCGCCGGCCCCACATACCAAGGGTGGAGGGTTCAAACCCAGCCCCAGCCAAACTGCAACAAAAAAATAGCCGGGCGTTGTGGCAGGTGCCTGTAGTCCCAGCTACTCGGGAGGCTGAGGCAAGAGAATCGCCGAAGCCCAGGAGTTGGAGGTTGCTGTGAGCTGTGTGACGCCACGGCACTCTATCAAGGGTGATAAAGTGAGACTCTGTCTCTACAAACAAAAACAAAAACAAAAAAAACCATAGTCATGCTAAATATAGCCTTTGTGCCACCAAATTGCAATTGCTATACAAGACACTTATGATAATATTTAAAACATGAATGATCTCATTATCTTGTAGACAAAGAAGTGACATTATGTTAATATGTTAATATACAGTAACAGATAACAATTTAGCCCCCAGATTTCAGTAATTTACTTAATAAAGCAAAGGTACAGCTAGCTGTAGGTCATGATTCTTCATAGCTGCTCCTTTCTAGATAGTAACTCAGGTATGTGGTTCACTGCCATATTGCTGTCTTAGATCACCATAACAGAAGAGGAGAATGCAGAAGTTCCCACAGCAATATTTATTTCCTCAGCCCATGAATACCCACTTCTACTCAAAGTCTATTACCTAGTACTAGTCGGTTTTGGATCTGCTCAATTGCAAGGTGGTCAGGAAATATATGTGAAAACATAGGTATTTGGTAAGTGATACATGTTGGTGCCACAGGGGTGGTACTTTATATATTTGATCTGTTTATGTTCATGTAATTTTGATCACTATTAGGTCCTAATGGAGGTGGGCCAAAAGGTGTGGCCTAGAATACACATGAGTCCTTGAATCAAGCCAGTCAGGTAACAACAATGGGTGAAAAAAATTAAGATTTAGTGGATAAGAAACAATAGGAAGTAGGGTTTAGTTGAGGGTAGGGTGTGAGCTGGGATGATACCACAGTGCTCCAGGGGAATCCAAAATGGTCAATGATAGTCAACTGGGAGAAAGCCAAAGTGGGTGGAATGAGTCTGGTGAATAAATCTTAGCTGACAATCTGGACCGAGGAGAATATTGTCAGTGTTCCTGATTTATGTGCAGTTGTAAAACAATATATGTTTTTAAATGACCATGACAAATTGGAACAATGATCCTTAAAGAATATTTTTTTTTCCAAAAGGAGAGACCCCCTTTTGACATTATAGAAGTCCCAAGATCATTTTAACTAGATATTCAAACAAGATACAAGCTATGAAGTAGAAAGTAGGCATTTCCCACACAATCCCAACCTTAAATCAGGCTATAGATAATGGACATTACCCACTGCACAGAAAATGAATACATGGATACATGGACACTTAACTAAATATATAAAACATATACTGTTTTATAACCTTTAAAAAATTACATTATTAATTCCTTTCTCACTCTACCTCATGGTTTTCAAAGATTGCAGAATTTTACACTCTAAGGATACACCATAATTGATTTGGTCAATTCTCTGAGAATAGACATGTATCTTATTTTGTCCTTTTGCTATTACAGAAATGCTGCGACATACAATTTTGAACATACACCTTCGTGCACATATGAAAGGATATTTGTCGGACAAATTTCTAGAACTGACACTGCAGGATCAAAGAATATGTGCACTTACACTGTAGTATCTATTGCCTGTTGATCTCCAGAAATGTTGCACCAATTTTTATCTCCACTAACAGTATATAAAAGTGAATTCTATTTTAAAGGAGTATATTCTGCAGGAATTCTCACATAAGGACTCATATAACCGACAAAAACAGCCTTTGTGGAAGTTTCGAACAATTAATGGAGTGAAAATGGGAATGTAGCAACATTCACAACATATTACGATGGTCTTTCCCACGGCCTATAATCTACATCCTAGCGGGCTGTATGGTAGGCACAGAAAAGCCTGAGAGCCTAAGAGAACGGCAAGGAGAGTTGTGAATGTGTGCTTTGCTGGACTTCTTTCCTCTCCAAGTGAGGGAAGCACCACCTTCAAAATGTTTAGTCAAATAGCTGACAACAAGGACTGAGAGAGGGCTCCTGAGCTTTAGAAGCCTATCAGTAGCAGATACTGTGGGGTTTGCTTTTTTTGAGGGTTGGGGTGGTAGATTAAATTTGAATGATATTGTTACCCCCCCTGACTCGTGAATAAGGACAAAAGCTGCTCCATTCATTCAAAAATGCAAACCTTGGCAAGGTACCATGTCTATTTTAGAGGCAGCAAAATCCATACTTGGGCAAATCAAATTTCTTCCCCAGGAATTTTCACAGGTTGGTAGTTTTAGAACCAAAATCCAACCTAAAGATTTCTGATGACAAGCCCCATGTTTTATCTTGGCTGTCCAAATCTGATTTTGAATTTATTCTAATCTTCAGTTGGAGTCTTAAACACCTTTGGCTGAGAACATTTTACTCTAGTGTGATATATTATTATTGAATAATTTGAATTTCAAAAATTATACTTTATCCAAGTATTATATGCAGTTAACAATTACTCTGACTTCTGTACTTGTCAGACAGATATCAATAGGGTTTTTTTTTCCTTTAAAAATTAGGGACTTGAAGCTGCAAGTATAAACAACTTCTAAGATTACATCAAAATTTCCAAACTCGTGATATTGAAATAGGTTCTAAACTGAGCACACACAATCTTCCTCTGCCCTTTCTTTGACATCTGGTTATCATCATATATTTTTCTCATTTTTCTCATATCTTACCTAGTGGCGTACGTGATATTGTCGCAATATTTTCAAATGCTGATCTATTTAAATCTTTTCCAAAACAACGTGTACTTTCTCTTTTGCCTTATTTTGCTTCTTTATATTTTGTGTTTGTTTCTGTTACGTTTTTTCCTTTCGCTATGTTAAAAATCTCTAAGACCTGACCCTGGCATTCTGATTTGGTTTCTTTATGTAACATCACTGACCTATTTTAAGTCATTAGTAACTTCATAAATCAATTTGTTATTATCCAGAGATAGAGTGATAGGTCAGAAAAAGTTTATCTTAGATTGGCTAGTATTGCTCTGTGTGGGAGCTACTGGTATTTTGGGTGGGAATATTCCTCGTGACAGTTAAAAAATTGCCCCGTTCATTTCCAAAGGCCCTTTCCAGAGAGAACCTCTGTACTGGGCTATAAGCAACCTCATGGAACAACTTACATACATTTTATTCATCATTGGATTCCCCTGTCTAAAACAGTGTCAGGCAGTTAATAAGAAACTTACTAAATGCAGAATATAAATGTCTTAACACAATAACTGAGAAAATGCCATGAAGGCTATGTTAACCAGTTTGTATATGAAACCAGCACAGATTTCAGATTGTATATGAAACCAGCACATTGTACCCCATGATTGCATTAATGTACACAGCTATGATTTAATTAAAAAAAAAAAAGAAATCTAAAAATGTTTGTGTGAATGCAGTTATCAGGCAAGAGTTACTCAACCTCTTTGGCCAGGCCTGCTTTGCACAGCTTCTCCAAGGCTTATAGATGAATGATTACACATGTTCATTCTGCAGCTCTGCCAGTTGCGATCTTGGTCATTGTTTTATAATACTTTTACTGTGCTTACCAAGATAGCATGTGTTTTATTCTTTTAGTCTATTTACCCACCATTTTCATTCTTCCACATCATAGAACAGAAATGTGTACTTGTGTGCAACAAGAGACATGTACAACAGTGCTCATAGCAGCATTATCTATATTAACCCCAGATTGGAAACTACCACAATGTCATCAAATGGTAGATTGGGATAGAATACCGTGCAGCAATGCAAATGAATATGCATGCATAATACCGTGCATACTCACTAATACTGGGGAGAAATCAATGCAAAAGAGGAAATACTATAGGTTTGCATTTATACGAAGTTGCAGAAAGGTAAAATTAAGCTAAAACGTTATAAAATGTTAGAAATCAGGAGATAGGTTACTTTTCAGGAAAAACTTGGATTAAGAACTTGGGGGTGTGGGTGAAGCTTGTGATGCATGCATGGATAATGTTCTGCTTCTTGATTTGGCTGGTGATTACATGAGCGTGTTTTCCTTGTGACTATTTGTCAATTCTGTGTGATTGTGAATTAGGCATTTTCTGTGTATGTGCCACTCCTCACTAAAAACCTATGTAAAAATTCAATGCATTTGTGTTCATGTACAAAGGTTAGTAAGTATGTGGAAGGACAAGAATCTTGGCAAGATTTGAGAAGAAATGAAAAGGCAGAAGGAAAAGTGCCACTCACAAGTGATATAGTTGGGTTGACATAGAAAATCCAAAAGAATCAACAGACACATTAGCAGAGTCTAACAAGGTGACTGGATATGAAATTAACATTGACAATCAACTACGATAGCTCGGTGCCCACAGCTCAGGGAGTAGGGCGCCAGCCACATACACCAAGGCTGGTGGGTTTGAGCCCAGCCCAGGCCTGCTAAACAACAATGACAACTGCAACCAAAAAATAGTTAGGTGTTGTGGCAGGTGCCTGTAGTCCCAGCTACTAGGGAGGCTGAGGCAAGAGAATCGCCTAAGCCCAAGGTTTGAGGTTGCTGTGAGCTGTGGCGCCATGGTACTCTACCGAGGGGGACATAGTGAGACTCTGTTTAAAAAAAAAAAAAAAAGACCAAAACATCAACTATGTTGATTGTATAATGAAATGATTCTTTGTAGTAATAATATAGAGATAATAAACAGATATAATTTATAATAGAATTAAAATTATCTGGTATCTAGGAATAAATTTAACCTGCTTAGAAAACCTCCATTTTTTTTCATTAAATTAAAGAAAATCCAAATAAATTGAATGATATATTGTTTTTGTAGACCGGCTTGTTATTATATGCATATTAATTATTCCATTTTATAGAGTCAATAAAATGTCAATCAAAAACTCAAATTTTCTTGTGGAACTTGACTAGCTTCTAAAATTTAGATGGGAGTATAAAAGGCCAAAAATAAAATTATCTTGAAGGATATAATGTAGGAAGATTTGTACTACTGAATATCAAAACTTATTATAGGGTAGGTTCTGTGGTTCAAGCCTGTAACCTCAGTACTTTGGGAGGCTGAGGCAGGACGATCACTTGAGCCCTGGAGTTTGAGAGCTGCATGAGCAGCATCGAGAGACACTGTCTCTACACAAAATCAGAAAAATTAGTCAGGTGTGGTGGCGTGTGTCTGTAGTCCTAGCTACTCAGAAGGTTGAGGCAGGAGGATCTCTTGAACCTACCACTGCACTCAAGCCTGGGTGACAGAATAAGACCATGTCTCAAAAAGAAAAGATAATACAAAACTGCAGTAATTATTGTATTGGTACACAGATAGAGAAGTAGAACAATGGAAGAAATTAGGAAGCCCAGAACTAAGCTGAACCAGGTCATCGTACTGGAGAAAGGACAGTGATTTCAATGAGGCTAGGACAACTGGATCATCATATAGAAAATAAAAAGAAACAGAAATCTCTTCTTCAAATGGTACATAAACATAAATTCCAGGTGTAGCATAAAGCTAAATGTGAAAAGCCACATGATAAAACTTCTAGAAGTAAATATAGAAGACTATTGTTATGACTTTAAGGAAGGGAAATACTTCTTTTTTTTTTTTTTTTGTAGAGACAGAGTCTTACTTTATCGCCCTGGGTAGAGTGCCGTGGCGTCACACTGCTCACAGCAACTTCCAGCTCTTGGGCCTAAGCGATTCTCTTGCCTCAGCCTCCCTAGTAGCTGGGACTACAGGCGCCCGCCACAGAGCCCGGCTATTTTTTTGTTTTGCAGTTCAGCCGAGGCCAGGCTTGAACCCGCCACCTTCGGTATATGGGGCCGGCACCCTACTCGCTGAGCCACAGGAGCCACCCAAGGAAGGGAAATACTTCTCACATAGAATACTAAAATCACTAACCAAAAAGGAAAAGATCAACAAATTAAAATTAAGAACCTTATCAAAAGTCGCCACTGACATGAAAAAGGTAGGGTATAGAGCAAATGATATTTGCAACACACATAGCCACAGAAGGACTATCGGTGAGACTGTATAAAGAATTCCTACATATAACTAAGAAAAATTCAAATAATTCAACGGCAAAATGATCCAAAATCATGAACAAGAGCTTCACAAAGAAGAAATCAAATGATAAAAGTACAGAAAAAGTTGCTCAATTCCTTTTATAATCACAGAAGTGCAAATGTGGACTATATTAAAATACCAAACTATAACTACCAGATTAGGAAAAAAAATTACTCTGACAATAGCTCTCGCACCCTTCAGGTAAAAATGTACTAGATCATTATCCTTCTAGGCGAAGCCAAGTGTGACCTGCCATAGTTGCATGACTTTGATTATTTAGCACAAAAGCCCAAAACACCAAGAGTGGGTCTGGCAAAAGTTAATGATGGGCAAGTTTTGAGGAGGGCAGAATGGGGGCAATTTGATAGAAAGAGAGAGGGTCTTGATGGACATGGAATAGCTATACTAGCACTGAACTGCTCAAACTAGCAGTCATCAAACCATACTTGGGGACTTTATTTACTTGAGAGTGGTTTAACTGTCTTGTCACGTTTAAGCTGTTGTTACTTTGCATCTTCACTTTCTTGAAGATTTAACTAATTCTAACCTATATGCCTTTTCATGAGTAACATTTTGGGATAGCTATTGTTTGTCAAGCACTGTGCTAAGTGCTTCAAATAAGTTACCTCATTCAATGAAAACAATAGGAGGTAAGTACTTAGACACAGAGGTTTGACAAATGTGTGTTAATGTCACACAAGAGGTTTACTTCCAGCTCATATATTCTTATTATTTTATTTTTCTTAGAATCTTCTTTGTTGCCCTCAGTAGAGTGCCCCCGTCTCATAGCTTATATCAAGAGTAACGGCTTGGCGCCTGTGGCTCAATGGGCTAAGGCGCCAGCCATGTACACCCGAGCTGGCGGGTTCGAATCCAGCCTGGGCCTGCCAAACAACAATGACGGCTGCGAACAAAAAATGGCCGGGCGTTGTGGCGGGGGCCTGTAGCCCCAGCTACTTGGGAGGTGGAGGCAGGAGACTCGCTTGAGCCCGGGAATTGGAGGTTGCTGTGAGCTGTGACGCCACAGCACTCTATCCAGGCTGACAGCTTGAGGCTCTGTCTCAAGAAAAAAAAAAAAAGAGTAACCTCAAACTCTTGGGCTTAAGCAGTCCTCTTGCCTCTGCCTCCCAAGTAGCTGGGACTATAGGTACCTGCCATAACTCTCAACTATATTTTAGAGATGGGGTCTCTCTCTCTAGTTCAGGCTGGTCTTGAACTTCTGAGCTCAGGCGATCCACCCACCTCAGCCTCCCAGAGTGCTAGGATTACCAGTGTGAGCCACTGTGCCCAGCCCTGAGCTTACATATTCTTTTTCTTTTTTTTCTTCTTTTTTGAGACAGAGCTTCAAGCTGTTGCCCTGGGTAGAGTGCTGTGACATCACAAGTCACAGCAACCTCTAACTCCTGGGCACAAGCGAGTCTCTTGCCTCTGCCTCCCAAGTAGCTGGGACTACAGGCGCCCGCCACAATGCCGGGCCATTTTTTGGCTGCAGCTGTCATTGTTGTTTGGCAGGCTGGGCTGGATTCGAACCCGCCAGCTCAAGTGTATGTGGCTGGCGCCTTAGCCCTTTGAGCCACAGGCGCCAAGCCAGCTTACATATTCTTTTCTTTCTTTTTTTTTTTGAGACAGAATCTCAAGCCCGACCATTTTTTGGTTGCAGGTGTCGTTGTTTGGCGGGCCTGGGGGCTGGATTCGAACCTGCCAGCTCAGATGTACGTGGCTGGTGCCTTAGCCTGTTGAGCCACAGGCGCCGAGCCCACCTTACATATTCTTAACTATACTTTATACTCCTGCCTGCCCAACTGTATGTGAGCCTTATTATTTTTGTGTTCCTGGTAATACTTACCAGTAGTTTGCATATAACTCTTGATTCATGTATAAGTATATTCCCTAAAATATTGACTTAGTTTAATCAAACACAATAAAGCATGCATCAGTTTTTTAATTTTTTTAATTTATTTTTATTTTTATTTTTTGTAGAGACAGAGTTTTACTTTATTGCCCTCAGGTAGAGTGCCACAGCGTCACAGCTCACAGCAACCTCCAACTCCTGGGCTTAGGAGATTCCCTTGCCTCAGCCTCCCAAGTAGCTGGGACTACAGGCACCTGCCACAACGTCCGGCTACATGCATCAGCTTTTTAACTAAGGAATTCTTTTGCCATTCACTTATTCATTTATGATAAGTCTTACTAAGTTTAAATTCTTTTTGTTTAAGCAAAGTGGATTTTCAGTACAGAATAAGATTAACTTTGTAAGAAATTACCAGAAACATATCTTGGCAATAAGTCTTTACATTTTAGTGGTTGCTTTTCATGATAAAAACAAATCAACACATATCTAACAAAGCCCATGCAGAAAATCATTGTAAAGGAAAATATCTGGGATTCAATCATTTCCCGTACGTAGTACATCCTAAAGATTTTTTCCCCTTTCTTAATGAAGGTAAATTTATCAGCAAAGACTGGAAGTCCGTTTTGTTAATGGTATTCAAATCGTGAAGTGTTCACTTGTCTTCCGAAAGTTCTTGAAAACATCTCTACTTGCAACTGTTTATTTCTTCATCACGGTAGGTGGGAAGCATGATGGCATGATTCCTAGGAACAAGAAGTGGATGTGTATCAGAAAAGGGGTGCAAACACAAGTTTGAAATACAGGTGTTCCCTGTGTTAAATAAAAAGTAATCTCTTCCCCATTTTCACAAACAGTTATTGAGTACTGACTTTGTGCCAGGAACTGCTCTACTCTGGAATTTATCACCAAATGTACTTGATGAAAACACAGACGATAAACAGAGAAAGCACGTTATAGAACGTCAGGCAGTGATAAGTTTAGGAAGAAATATGAGGCAGGGTGCAGGTGACCAAAGGCTGGGTAAAGATGCACTGGTCAAAGAAGCCACATGTCATTTGTTGATGTGACATCTGAGCAGAGACCTGAATGCAGTGAGGGGAAAGTCAGGCCTATTTCTGGAGGAAGTACTTTCTAGATCAGTGTTTTCCAACCTTTTTTTTTAATCTCACAGCACCCTTGAACCTATAGTTAAACTTCCTCGGCACACTTAAATTATGTTGATCCCCAAAAATGTTTCGAGTGAAAAAAACAATATACTTAGGCTCTTTGAACTTCTTTTGAAAATAATTTAATTAAGGACCTTTAAAACATTTTGCGGCACACCCGAGATCTCATGGCACACTGGCTGAAAAGTGCTATTCTCGATAGACAGGATGAAGCCTTGGGATGGGCTGCCAGTGAGGGGCGTCGGGGGACTGGGGAAAGCCAGGCGCTCACAGCGCCCTGCTACAGCGTGGGAGCTGTGGATGCAAGATAGTGGACGTGTCATATATTCAATTCAGAAAAGTTTAGAGTCGACCTCAGGATCCATTTTTAGTGACAAAACACATCTAAGATGGTAAATGCAATCATGGTTGCACTGGCTATCTCATTGCTGTCGAGTTTTTCAGGCATTGCGCTGGGACTTGCAGTAAGCAGCTTCTGAAATGGCTCCCGTGGCCCCTGCTTGGGAGTGCAGAGCAGACCTAGTGACAGGGTTCTAACAAGCAGAGTGTGGCAAAGGCGATAGAATGCCACGTCTGTGCTTAGGTCACACAAGACTGTCACTTTCGTCTTGCTAGCTAGCACCCCTTCTATCACTCATGCTCTTTGTCGCCTGCTCACTCTGTGAAGCCTGCTGCTGGCCGTGACATGCTCTGCGGAGATTCATGCAGCAAAGAACCTCGCGAGGCCTCCAGGTGACAGCTACTGAGGAACTGAGGCCTCAGTCCAACAGCCCACAAGGAACTGAGTCTCGTTACCAACCGTGTAAGTCAGCCAGCAGCTCTTTTCCAGTCAGGGCCTTGAGATGGCTTCAGCCTTGGGAGGGACCCACAGCCAGAGGACCCAGCTAAGCCATGCATGGATTTCTGACCCACAGAATCCATATGAGATAAGAAATGTCTTTTTTTAAACCACTAAGTTTTGGGATTTTTTACATAGTAATGGATAACTAATATAGGGCTACAGTTCTGTTTTTAAATTGAGCAGTAATAACCCTGTGATATTGACTAACAATTGTATTTCCTTGATTCAGTCTTTAGTTTTGATACATACAATAAGTGTAAGAGAACAAATTTTAATTTTAAGAAGTTATGCAAAAACCTCTTGAAGGTTACACAAAAACCTCTTGTATACTCAGTATTCAAACAGAGGGAATGTGGAGTAGAATATTTTATTACAAATGAAGTCTTATACTTTCCCTTTTTTTTTTTTGAGATAGTCTCACTATGTCACCCTTGGTAGAGTGCTATGGTGTCACAGCTCATAGCAACCTCAAACTCTTGGACTGAAACAATTGTCTTGCCTCAGCCCCCCAAGTAGCTGGGACCACAGGTGTCCATCAGAACGATGGGCCATTTTTTGGTTGTAGTTGTCGTTGTTTGGCAGGTCTGGGCTGGGTTCAAACTTGCCAACTCCAGTGTATGTGGCTGGCGCCCTAGCCACTGAGCTACAGGTGCCGAACCCAAATCTCATACTTTCTAAATAAGAAATGTGATGTTGGCGGCGGCGCCTGTGGCTCATTGGGTAGAGTGCCGGCCCCATATACTGAGGGTGTCGGGTTCAAACCCAGCCCCCAGCCAAATTGCAACAACAAAAAATAGCTGGGCGTTGTGGCTGGCATCTGTAGTCCCAGCTACTCGGGAGGCTGAGGCAAGAGAATTGCTTTAGCCCAAGAATTTGAGGTTGCTGTGAGCTGTGATCCGACAGCCTCTACCGAAGATGATAAAGTGAGACTCTGTCTCTAAAAAAAAAAAAAAATAGATAAGGGCGGCGCCTGTGGTTCATCGATTAGGGCGCCGGCCCCATATACCGAAGGTGGCGGGTTCAAACCCGGCTTTAGCTGAACTGCAGAAACAGAAAATAGCCAGGCATTGTGGCGGGTGCCTGTAGTCCCAGCTACTCGGGAGGCTGAGGCAAGAGAATCGCCTAAGCCCAGGAGTTGGAGGTTGCTGTGAGCTGCGTGACACCACTGCACTCCACCAAGGGTGACAAAATGAGACTCTGTTTCTACCAAAAAAAAAAAAATAAATAAATAAAAATAAGTAAATAAAAAAAATAAATAAATCAAAAGAAATATGGTACCTAGCAATTCACATTCTGTTTTGCTGTTTTAAACTTTGAATTCTAAGTGATCACATGGAATATGAAAGCTCTGTTTCTTCTTTACATTGTTTAATTATTCATTTATTATTCATATTTACTGTTATTGTTTATTTTGAATCCACTGTTTAGCCATAGAAACAGTTAATACTACAGGAGTTGGAAACAAAAAGTCTGCCCAAAGCCATTGCTCCCACAACAAATGCGTAGCGGAATCTACCTGTGTCAGGGATAACAACGTAAGTTGGACTTCTCATTAAGTTCACTGTAGAAAACAATGCTTATTAAAAAATTACAATAGCAATGTGCTAAATGGAAGGTAATGTATATATTATTAAAACTCAGCAGTAGCCACAGCAATTGCTTAGAACAATTGACAAAAGGCCTTACCATTGTTTAAAATTGCTGGAACATAGTGATAATAAAAAGTGACCCTGGGGTGGCGCCTGTGGCTCAAAGGAGTAGGGCACCGGCCCCATATGCCAGAGGTGGTGGGTTCAAACCCAGACCCAACCCAAAACCGCAAAAACAAAAACAAAAACAAAAACAAAAAACCCCAAATCCATATTAAAATAAAAAAGTGGCTCTATCTATTTTAGTTGGTTTTAGCTTCGTTGTATATTCTCTATAGACAAGCACCCCGATTTGCCTGCACTTGGAGTGAGCTGCTCCTATCCACCTGTCCTTGCTATGACACCACTTTGTTGTTCTCCAGTGGCTGCTCAATAAATATTTGTTCTCCGGAATGGACATAAGTAAATGCAAAGAAGTAAACCCAAACAAAACATTCAATTGTTCCGTATTGTTCAACAAAAAGAAAATAAAATGAGAAAAATATAAGTTGAAAATAAACTGCCCTGATTGGGTAAGAACAAAAAATTAATATAAAAACTCCAGAAAGTAGATTGGAAACCTCAAAATCAAGCCACACCTAGTTGAAATTAATCTTTGTGATTCAATTTCCATAGAGGCTTGTACTTCTTTGCGAATTTAGCTTAAGTCACAATCAAAGGAACTGTTAGGCATTAAAGTTTATTGCTTTTTGAAACTCGTAAAAAATATGACGCAGCAGTTTAGGCAATTTTTGGATAAGTGGCATTTGGTTCAAAGACATTTTGATCCAGCCTCTTCCGTTATCTCAAGCTTAGAAGAAGAGATAAAACAAATATAAAGATAGAAGAGAAAATTAGCAAATAGATGAATTGTGTGGTTTAGTCATGCTACTATTAGTTTTTCCTTTTGTTTTGCATATTGTTTAATCCAAGAATAGTTACATGTTTTAGGAGTAGAAAAATAGGCCAATATTATTGTGAGTGCCTATAGCCAGTGAATAATGTCATTTGAGGCTCATCCCAATTCTAATGCACAAGAAGGCTTTCATTTATATTGTTTGGTCTCATTGAATGGGCCTGCCACAATTACTGGTTCAAATTCTAAAACTGTGGCTTGGTGCTTGTAGCACAGTGGTTACGGCACTGGCCACATGCACTGAGGCTGGCGGGTTTGAACCCGGCCTGGGCCAGCTAAACAACAATGACAACTGCAGCAAAAAAATAGCTGGCAGTTGTGATAAACACCTGTAGTCCCAGCTGCTTGGGAGGCTGAGGCAAGAGAATCACTTAAGCCTAAGAGCTGGAGGTTGCTGTGAGCTGTGATGCCACGCCACTCTACCCAGGGCCACATACTGAAACTCTGTCTCAAAAAAAAAGAATCTAAAACTGAGCCTATTTATGCTGACATTATATAAAAGAGAT
Source organism: Arctocebus calabarensis (assembly GCA_963573935.1). Lineage (NCBI taxonomy): Eukaryota > Metazoa > Chordata > Mammalia > Primates > Lorisidae > Arctocebus > Arctocebus calabarensis. Next base: position 4,655 of record CAUYON010084308.1, on the reverse strand, counting down.
TACAGATACTCATGAGACATCCTTCTGGTCAACTTTCTGTAAATGTAAACAATTAAGTGGGGTTTCTGGCAAAGCTTTTTAAGGAGGATTGACTCAGATGCCATACATAGTTTCACCCTCCCCACATGCCCTCCTTTTTTTTTTTTTTTTTTTGAGACATAGTATTTTTTTGTTTTTTTTTTTTTCAGTTTTTGGCCAGGGCCGGCTTTGAACCCACCACCTCTAGTATATGGGGCCGTGCCCTACTTCTTGAGCCATAGGCACTGCCCCAAGACAGAGTTGTATTCTGTTGCCTAGGCCTGAGTGCAGTGGTCACCATAGCTCACTGCAACCTTAAACTCCTGGGCTCAAGAGATCCTCCTGCTTCAGCCTCCCAAGTAGCTGGGACTATAGGCAGGCACCACTACACCAGGCTAATTTTTTCTTTTTTGAGACAGAGTGTCACTTTGTCACCCTTGGTAGAGTGCCGTAGCGTCACAGCTCACAGCAACCTCCAACTCTTGGGCTTAAGTGATTCTCTTGCCTCAGCCTCCTGAGTAGCTGAGACTACAGGTGCCCGCCACAACGCCTAGCTATTTTTAGAGACAAGGTCTTCCTCTGGCTCAGTCTGGTCTCGAATCCATGAACTCAGGGAATCCACTCACCTTGGCCTCCAAGAGTGCTAGTATTATAGGCATGAGCCACAGCACCCTGCCAATTTTTTCTATTTTGGGGAGAGACCGGCTCTCAGTTTTGTTCAGGCTGGTCTCAAACTCCTGACCTTGACCAATTGGCCTCCCAGAGTGCTAGGATTACAGGCGTGAGCCACTGTGCCTGGCCCCCACATCCCCCTTTCTTCCTGAAACTTCCACATATGACCCGAGCTCCAAAAGCCATCTGGAGGATGACAGAGCTAGAATGAACTTGGGTTGCAGATGGTATCTGGCGATGCCACACTAGCCTGGCACTTGCAGGCTTCTTTAAACCCTTAACTTGATTAACTGTTGTTTTTCATCATGAAATCACAGTAGAAAGTGCCATGAAGAGTTCTATGTTTTTTGAAGATAGCAGTATACTTCAGCTTCAACTTGGAATTAGAATGCACAGTATAAAATAGTTTGATTTGGGTTTGTAGGCCCTCAGTCCTCTCTTTATTCTGCCTGCTTGCTGTTCACCTTCCTCAGCTCTCCCAGCTTGTGAATTTCATCATTACTTTCACACTTCCTAAATTTTTGTTTCTATTTGGTTATACACACTGTCTGTCATCCAAGCTTTGCAAGGAGTGATGTAAATGATTGCAAATAACTGATGATCTCCTTGGACCTCTCTTGTAATAATGTACATTTATTTTAAATAGACAAGTCAAAATTAGATGGTTTTAAGATGACAAAATTGAACAAAGTATCTACTCTGTAAGTTCAACATCTTGGATTTTGAAAAACACCTTTATATTCACTTCATATTTATTAGTTTTTGTGTCTCTTCTAAGGGACATACCTATACTGGATACTTCTGGTAATCTATTTTAGAAATACCTAATAGTTTATTACTGTATCACTAGAAATCTTCAACTTTAAGAAACCAATAAGGGGTGGCACCCGTGGCTCAAGGAGTAGGGTGCCGGCCCCATATACCGGGGGTGGTGAGTTCAAGCTTGCCCTTAGCCAAAAAACTGCAAAAAAAGAAACCAATGCAATAAGCCACAAAAATGATTCTATCATTTTGCAGTTCTGCCATCTTATTTCATGGTAACCAAGAAAGCTATGGGTTCCACATTATAGATTCTGGCTTGACATATAAGGAATAAAATATTGGGGTGGGGAACAAAAGCAATAACCCCCATTTCTGCTTTTAGTAACTTTAGCAATGACAGAAGCTTGGTGACAGATATTAAGGAATAACAGTTGTTTTCTTTTTTTTTTTGAAACAGAGCCTCAACCTGTCACCCTGGATAGAGCGCTGTGGCATCACAGCTCACAGCAACCTCCAATTCCTGGGCTCAAGCTAGTCTCCTGCCTCGGCCTCCCACAGCGCTGGGATTACAGATGTGAGCCACCACGCCCAGCCAAGTTTTCTTTTCTTTTTGAGGCAGAGTCTCACTTTGTCACTCTCAGTAGAGTGCTGTGACGTCATAGCTCACAGCAACCTCAAAGTCCTGGGCTTAGGTGATTCTTTTGCCTCAGCCTCCCAAGTAGCTGGGACTACATGTGCCTGCCACAATGCCTGGCTATTTTTAGAGACATGGATTCTCTCTGGCTCAGACTGGCCTTGAACCTGTGAGCTCAGGCAATCCACTTGCCTCAGCCTCCCAAATGCTGTGAGCCACTGCACCTGGCAAGATTTTAGTTTTCTATCTTCAGGAATCTTAGCAATATTTGACATGGTTAAAAATATTGATTTAGCTAAAACCTAAACTTTGACCTAATGCTAAAGTTTATAACTGTATCATTGAAGAACATGCCTTTCATCACAATTTGTTTACTTAAATGTTTTGCCATTTCCTTTTCCATGTAATCATGCAACTTATATAATCTACTTTTCAGACAATTTAGGTACAATTTTTTTTACTTCTGACAAAAGACTTAAAATTAGAGCTATTTCAACTGATCCTTGAGGACTTTTAAGCAACTGAGGTCTTGGCAGTGTGTAGCCAACTCAACCTCGCCAAAATAAATGCAGGAGTAATGGGGCGGCCCTTGTGGCTCAGCTGGTAGAGCACTGGCCCCATATACCGAGGGTGGAGGGTTCAAATCCGGACCAGCCAAACTGCAACACAAAAGTAGCCGGGCTTTGTGGTGAGCATCTGTGGTCCCAGCTACTCGGGAGGCTGAGGCAAGAGAATCGCCTAAGCCTAGGAGTTGGAGGTTGCTGTGAGCTGTGACATCATGGCACTGAGGGCAATAAAGTGAGACTCTGTCTCTAAAAACCAACCAACCAACAAACAAGCAAAAAGAACTTTGGGTGGTGCCTGTGGCTCAAAGGAGTAGGACGCCGGCCCCACATGCCGGAGGTAGCGGGTTCAAACCTAGCCTCAGCTAAAAACTGTAAATGCAGGAGTAAAGAAAACAATTTCTGCAAAACATTTTCATGTGAGAGGGAGCATGGTATGGAGGAAGCAACGTGTTCTGCAGTCCTAATTTCTGAAAGACTGGTTTTTCCCACTTCCTAGGTGTGCTGTTGGGCAATTTACTATCTCAAACCTCAGTTTCTCCATCTACAAAAGTCCTCAACTTTCGTCTCCGGGTTCCATATTGGGAAGATCATTTGAGTTTATAAGGGAGCTGGTGTGAAACATAGCACGCGGACCAGCAATTGGGGTGCTAAAGTGTCAGTTGCTAGCTCGGCATGGGAAATGGTGCTCATTGAATAGTGTGAGCGTCCCACTATGCGGTTGGACACAGATGCTGCAAATCATTTTTCCTCTGACTGGCCAGCTTTCCCAAAGTGAAATCTTCACATGTAGTGCCCTTGGTCTCTGCGTCTGTGAGGTAGAGGCTGGGGTTGGGGAAGGCAGAAGACTAGCTGTGTTCTTGGATGTGAGCAGTTCTGTAGGGATCCCGGTTGCATGGAGTAGGGAGGGGATCTAGGGGGTCTTTACAGCTTTCACGTACCTCCCATTTTCAATCCAACCTGTTTCCATGCCTTAATTAGTTCTTTGAATCTATAATTTAGGAATCTTTCTGGAGTGCCTCTGTAGGAGCAATCATTTAGCTTTTATTTTATTTTATTTTATTTTTTGCAGTTTTTGGCTGGGGCTGGATTTGAACCCACCACCTCCGGCATATGGGGCCGGCGCCCTACTCCTCTGAGCCACAGGCGCCGCCCCCGTTTCGCTTTTAGATCCTGCTACTTGTTGCCTCCATCTGGTTCCTCTGGTCTTCTGGGTCAGCATTACTCATTCCCTATGTTCTAGCTTCCACAATTTGCATACTGTCTCTTGTCTCTTGTGGGTTTTTATTCCCTGACATGATGCTAGTGGATTTAATGACAGACGTCGTCGGTGACCTCACCAGAGGAACTCTGGTGGAGGGATTGAGACAACATTGAGATGGAATGGATAGGACAGAAAAGAAAATGTGGGAAGCAAATAGACAACTTTATGGAGAAGTGTGCTTGATCGGGAGGATAGAGATGAGGCAGGAGCTGGAAAGTGACGTGGAACTGAAGGAGGAAGAGAGGTATCTTTACCAGCAAAAGAATTTTTGACTATGTTAAATCAAGTTATATACCTATCTTTCTGTCTGGAAAATTATGTTTGTTTGTTTGTTTTTTGGCGGGGGCTGGTTTTGAACCCACCACCTCTGGTACATGGGGCTGGCGCCCTACTACTTTGAGCCACCAGGTGCCGCCTGGAAAATTATCTTTTTTTTTTTCTGTGCTTTTTGGCCAGGGCTGGGTTTGAACCCACCACCTCCGGCTTATGGGGCTGGCACCCTACTCCTTTGAGCCACAGGTGATGCCCTGAAAATTATCTTTTTATCTTCCAAAGTAGCAAGCGTTTGATTGGTTTTTTTTGTTTTTTTTGTTTTTTTTTTTCATTCAACAAATATTTATGTATTTATTGGCCATCTAGTAAGTACCACTTTGCTGGGCACTAGGAGTACATTGATGAACAAGACAAAAATCCTTCCCTTCTTCAAATTTATATTCTACTCAGGGAAATCAACAAACATGTC